>JASCZW010005969.1:0-119934 GCA_034211315.2 Aedes japonicus | reverse complement strand
GGCCAACCATCCGGCGGTTTTCAACAATTCGCTGGGACGCTGCACAAACGCCAAGGTAAAGCTATTTTTAAAACCTAACGCAAAACCTGTTTTCTGTTCGAAGCGACCAGTTCCTATTCAAAACCATTGCGCTGGTCAAGAACGAATTTACACGTCTCCAGTCGCTGGGAATCATCACGCCGATCGATTTCTCGAAGTGAGGCCGTTCCGATCGTCGCAGTACACAAGCCGAATAGTAAAGTTCGTATTTGTGCCGGACTATTCCGCTAGACTCAACGAAGCACTGGAGCCAATCATTATCTTCTTGCAACCCTGGACGAGATTTTCGCGCAGCTCAACGGAAGTGCCGTCTTCAGCATCATCGGCCTCTCCGATGCGTATCTTCAACTGGAAGTATATGATGAATTGAAGCAGCTTTTCACCATAAATACGCATCAGGGTCTCTTCCAACTCAATCGCCTCGCTCCAGGGGTGAAATCAGCGCCTGGGGATTCCTAGACTAGTGGACACGGTTATTGCTGACATTTCTGGGCACGTTCGTTCCTCGCCGATGCTATCATCATCGGACCAACCTGGGAACGCGGAGGCGTCGTTGAACAAGTTACTTTAATGTTTGTAGAATATCGTTCCATGTCAAGCTGGAGAAATGCCACTTATTGCAAACTGAAATCAAGTACTTGGGGAACATCATCTTCAGCAAGGGCATACGGTCGATCCAGAAAAGCTCCAAGCCATCGCCTCTATTCCGGCACCAACCAACGTTTACAATTCCCGATCCTTTAACCTCGCTACAATCAACATCAACAACATCACGAACACAACGAAAATCGACGCACTCTGAACCTTTATTCGAACGATGGAGCTGGATATCGGTTTTTTCCAGGAGGTAGAGAACGAGCAGCTTTCTCTGCCTGGATTCAACGTTTTCTGCAACGTTGATCATGCAAGGCGTGGAACGGCAATCGCCCTAAAAGACCACATCCAATTCTCGCATGTAGAGAAGAGCCTGGATGGTCGCCTCATCGCTGTGAGGATACAAAACACGACGCTGTGCAATGTGCATGCGCCATCGGGGTCAGCTTACCGCCGGAGAGGGAAAGATTTTCAACGGCACGATCGCATACTACCTTCGGTACAATACGCAAAACGTCATCCTCGCTGGCGATTTTAACTGTGTCCTTCGCCCGAGCGACTCCACGGTGCAAATACCAGCCCAGCTCTTCTGGCGATCGTACGGCACCTGCAGCGCTGATGGTGTGGCTGTAACTGCAACCCCGCTACTGCCGCACCCACGTACGTCACACACAACGCGGCATCGGGCTAGATCGCATGTACATCAGCACGGGGCTATGCGAGCACCTGCACGATGCGCAGCCACCATCATGCTCATTCACCGACCCTGGCTCATTGAGTACGTATTTGCCTTCCACACCTTGACCGTGAACAAGGACGCGGATTCTGATCTCTCTGCGCCCTCACCTCTTAACGACAGAAAATCTAGAGGAATTTCAAATCCGGTGGCAGTTCTGGACCCGTCAGCGCGAATTTCCCCACCTGGATGGCGTGGTGGATCTCGCATGCGCGAAACCGAAGATTAAATCCTTTTTTCCGTTGGAAGTCAAGCGAAGCCCTCAGGATTTTCCACGCGAAACAACAACAGCTCTACGAACAGCTACGTCACGCGTATGATGGCTATTTCCAGAATCGCTCAATGCTGGTAACCATCAACCGCATAAAGCGCAAATGCTAACGCTGCAGCGACCGGTTTACACAAAACTTCATCCGCCTCAATGACACGTTCGTTGCGGGGAGAGCATGTCAACCTTTCAGCTTGGCGACCGACGGCGAAAAAAACAACGATAACAGGACTACAGACTGAGCAAAGGAGAATAAATTCAAAGGCTCCCGAGAGATCGAATACCACATGTTTCGATACTTTAGGGACCTATACGCAGCGGAAGAGACGAGGCGAAACGGGGAAGAAACGTTCGAAACCGAGAGAGTCGTGCCGGAGAACGACGATGCAAATTCAGCTCTAATGGCAGAGATCAGCGTAGACGAATTGAAAAATTCCATCCGAACGTCGCAAAAACGAAAGTCGCCGGGCATCGATGGCTTGCCGGTAGAATTTTACCACCGCACATTCGACATCATCTATCGGGAGCTTTATTTCGTCATGAATGAAGCCGCGACGGATGAGCTCCCCACAGCATTCACCGATGGTACCATAGTGTTGGTCAAAAAGAGAGGTGGCGATGGCACTGCGAGAGCATACCGTCCCATCAGCTTGCTCAACGTTGACTACAAGATTCTCTCCCGTGTGAAGAAAGCCCGACTGGAACGTGTACTGCGATCACATCGTGTTTTGAGTGACGCACAAAAATGCGCCATCACCGACCGCTCTATATTTCAAGCTACACTCTGTCTGGATCGTGTGGCACAGCGTATCGTGAGAAAGCAGAAGGAGAAGTTAATCTCGTTCGATCTCGACCACGCGTTCGATCGGGTCTCTCATGAGTTCCTGCATCGAACCTTGCTCTCTCTTGGTATCAACCAGAATTTCGTCAGCTGGCTTTCTCGGGTGGCTGCTACCTCGTCGTCCCGGCTGCTTGTGAATGGGCACCTCTCACAGCCGTTCCGTATCGAACGATCCGTTCGACAGGGAGATCCAATGTCGATGCTGCTCTTCGTGCTCTATCTCCACCCCCTCTTATCACGTGTGGAGCGTGTGTGTGGTGGTGATCTCTGCGTTGCATATGCTGACGACATCACGGTGATTGCAACCTCAACACGGACGGCCGAACAAATTTTCCAGCTGTTTGACTGCTTCGAGATCGTAGCCGGGGCAAAACTCAATCGGCACAAAACAGTAGCGATTGACGTTGGATTCACCGATGGAGCTCCACTATCGATACCAGGGCTTCGTACTGCTGAAAAGGTGAAGGTGCTGGGCGTTACTTTTGCCAACTCAGTGCGGCTGATGGCAAAGCTAAACTGGGACACACTAGTGGGTAAAATTCGGCAGATGATATTCCTGCACAACATGCGCTCCCTTTCCCTGTAGCAGAAAATTATCCTGCTGAATACGTTTATCACAGCGAAGGTGTGGTACCTGTCGTCAATATTACCACCGCAATGCATCCACACAGCAAAGCTAACATCGTCGATGAGGACCTTCTTGTTTCGTGGAGTAGCTGCATGCGTCCCTATGTAGCAATTAGCGCGTAGCAAGGAGCAAGGAGGACTGAAGCTGCAACTGCCTGCATTCAAGTGCAAAGCGCTTCTTATCAACCGTCACCTTCAAGAGATCAATTCCCTACCCCATTATCAGTTCCTTCTCGCCCAAAATATTCCTCCCCCCGCCGATCTTCCTTGCCCCAAACTCCTCCCACAGCAAATTCCCTTACTTCCTATCAACATCCAACAAAACCCCTCCAGTGATCTCATACACCAGTTCTATCTGGAACAAACCGAGCTTCCCAGAGTGGAAAGAAACTGTCCAGGCATCGAGTGGAAGAAGATCTGGATAAACATATCGTCACGAAGGCTGCCGTCCAACCTGCGCATGGATCTGTACCTATTAATAAATGAGAAAACGGATCATCGTAGGCTACTTAACAAAATCGGTCGTGCAAACGATCCTTATTGCCAGTTTTGTCTGATGCCCATCATCGAATCACTACAACATGAATTCAGCGAGTGCCCTCGAGTAGCTGCAGCATGGGCACACATCCAACGAAAGCTGACCATGATTCTTAGCGGGTGGCAGCAGCTAACTTTCGACGATCTTCTTCGACCCATTTTGGGAAACATAGAACCAGCGATAAAAGTAGAAATGCTTAAAATCTTTATAAAATACATCAGCTTTATTAATTTAAATGTTAATAATAGAATGGATGTTGGCGAACTAGACTTCATTTTGAGGCTAGTTGATTAATGGTCTAGTGTAATATTTTATTTAAATTCAATCTAAATAAACAATATTTTACAAAAAAAAAAAATCCTTCTTGGGGGCCGTTAATTTCTACGGCCGGTTTGTTCGCAACATCCATGAGATTCACCATCCTCTCGACAAACTACTTATGAAGAATACGAACACGCATGATGATTCCAAGTTACCAATCATCACAGCCTCGGACGCTTCCAGCATCGGCATCGGTGCAGTTATCTTCCACGAATTTCCCAATAGACACTGGAAGGCAATACAGCACGTATCGAGATCCCTTACCCCGGGGGAGCATGCTTACGAACAGCCCGAAAAGGAAGCACTTGCGCTAACATACGTAATAAAGTTCCACAAGTACCTGCTGGGTCGGCAATTCACTCTTCTCACGGACCACCGCTGCTGTCAATCTTGGTTCGAAGGAGGGTATTCCATTGCATACCGCAAATCGACTTCAGTGGTGGGCGTTGATGCTACTCAACTACGATTTTGACATCCATCCACGACTTCGGTTGCACCGATATGCTGTCCAGACTGATCGACAATATCAAGCAGCCAGACGAAGATTACGTCGTGGCAGCAATTTTCGTAGAAGAAGACATGGTGAGCATTGTTCGTGACACTATCGACCGAGTTCCAGTTTCTTTCGCAGCAATCCAAACTGCAACGAAGACTGACGACTCGCTTCATACGGTGCTGCAGTACATCCGTGAGAGTTGGCCAACAGATACACGATCAATCACGAATCCAGACGTCCGTCCCTACTTCTACAGGCGAGAATCTCATTCCCATGTCGACGGCTATATTTTATTCCACGACAGAGTTGTCGTTCCGAGCAATTTTTGAAGGCAAATCCTGAAGCAATTTCATCGCGGACATCCTGGTATGGTTCGCATGAAATCCATCGCATGCAGCTTCGTTTTCTAGCCAGGAATCGATAAGGACATCGAGGAATTCGTCCGGCACTGCAGTACATGCTGCACTGCTGGAAAAGCACCCATCAAGGGAACCCTGGAGTGTTGGCCCATTCTTGACAAGCCGTGATCACGCATTCACCTGGACTATGCTGGACCTGTGGATGGCGTATACTTCCTGGAAGTATTCCATCCATGCACCAAGGGGCCGAAGTGTACACAACCAAATCTACAATGAGCAGAGCAACCACGAAGCTATTATCGCGAGCATTCGCAACGTTTGGCGTACCAGAAACCATCATCTTGGATAATGGTACCCAATTCACCAGCAACTAGTTCTAGACTTTCTGCAAAGAACAAGGTATTTGCCATGTACTGTAGCGGTATATAATTAAAATATAATTAATTTTGCATGATTGATGAACAACAGTTACTATTCAAAATGATACGCATTATTCCAACCAGCTTGCATGCAATACAGTACGCATATAGTAAACTATTGCTTCAGGACAGTTCACTCATTTAGGAGTTCATTCCTTTGCTCGTAGCGAGACTTTTCTCATTTAGAGCATAAAACTTGATCCGTAGGATTGAGTGTAATCTCTTGGTAGGATTACTTGTCGTCGGCTCAGGAATAATAAGATAAGCTTGAAGTCAAAGACTGGAATGAAATAGTCAGATGTAGGATGCTCGAGTGAAAGGGAGAAACTACCTCTAATCGTCTCAAAGGGTAATCGGAGACGCCTTTAGAAAAGATCGTGCTGCGATTTCCGGAACGCAGGTCAAGAACATTAGAGCGGCCTATCTGAGGAATCTCAAATGCTTTCTCGTCCACTTTAATTTGACCCGTGGAAGAGGCAGGTTGTGAAGTTGTTTGTAAATAGTTTTGCGGGGTGTTTGTCGAGGAAGCCTATTTAGAATTCAATTAGCTAGAAAGTGCGGTACTGTGCGTGATTCAGGAAAGCCGAAAAGCCGTGCTACGGCTTTTATAGCTTGGTACCCCTACCGCTCGGCACACCACACCATCATTTTTACCACTACCCTGACCCAACGCGCCTACATTAAAGTTCCCAATTTCGGCCGGAATTGAAAGGAAGCTGCGAATGCTTACAACTCATCGCGAAATCATCACATCAAAGTTTTTGGTGAACGACGAGTGAACTCAGCTTCACTACTCGGTGTTCTGCGTGATACGAGCGTCGCAGGGGCGACGGGATGGAGAAGGAATAGATGTCGGTAAAGTAGAGGATAAACCGTGAGTAGCGTACAAAGTGTCGGCATGCATGCGTATTGAGAAGTGAGCGCAGTCATTATTTAGTCTATTCAAATCCACACAGCTTTAGAGTAGGATATTCATAGGCTAGAGTGCCTCTACGCCAATTGTTAATAAATTTGGTTGTTTAAAAGTCAATAAATCTAGGGTTTTTTTTTCATTAGGGTGAATCTAACATTGAGAGATTCTCTCGGGGCTCCCTCTCTTTCATTCAGCGTTATAAAACTTTCAATGGATTCTGTAGCACAAATCCAATCACAACATGATGTGATGAGAACAGGCATCCCGTGCTTTTGTTTCGGTGAAAGTTTTTCTCTTGGTTAGGTTTTGATACGGTTTTGAGTTAGTTACTTCCGGAAAATCAAGATCTTTCCGTCTACTAGTTCATTCCATGCATTTTGTGTTTCATCTGAACTCGGCCTGAGGTTTGAGTTGCCGGGCAAAGTGGTCCTCTGTTGAGGTGGCGCTTAAGCCATTTGTTTTCAAAACCCTAATTCCCGGAAAGCTCTACTAGACCGATTTTGCTAGCCGTCATAAGCCAGCTACAGTACGCACCGCAAGTCCCCAGCAGAAATGAGGTTCAGACGACCGATCCGGACGGTTTCGTCGAAGCTACTACCACGTGATCAAGCCACTTCAGCTGCACAAGCGAAAGCAGCACAGCAAAACGATCGATGCAACAAGAAGCACGGAACAGTTTTGAGACAGCTCGCTTCCGGTGATTTCGTGTATGGCCAAGTCAATTTTTGGCATTGGAAAGCCACTACGGTCATCGAGCGCATCGGAAGAGTGAATTACAACGTATTCCTGCTAGATCGACAACGGCTGATAAGTTCACACACCAAACAATTGAGGCAACGTTCGGTCGAGGTTGTTCCAGATCCAACTGCAAGTCAAGGTTCGTATTCGTCGATGGATTTGTCCTAGACGTGCCATATCCAGCAGTTCTAGCAGTGATTGGCAAAATTGCTTTTTCTGAATCATGCGGTTTTCTCAAAATATTATTGCATTTTTTGCCACAATTTCAACTTTTGGGTGTAGAGAAGTAATATGACAGTCAATTTCCATGTCGGAATATTTATTCTTGGTGATACGATCGTATCACATAACACTTGTACAAGGATATAGAAAATGAGTGAGAAACGCGAGAGAAAAATATATTTCGGTTGTTATTTTATGTTGATGAGAAGTTTGAGAGAAAGAGAGGCTCTTCTGTTGCTTTGATTGTCAATTGCTAGAATCTCATTAGTCAATTCTAAGTACCGTGAGGGAGCTTAGCACTGATTGCAGCAACCACTGAATGCAGTTATGTTAAATAACTTGATTCCATTTGTTAATGTCAAGCTGAATACAATACACTATAATCACCCCTCAGGAATCTGAGTTTCATTTCTCAAGCATTCGAAATATATTTCAATAACCTATAACTCATCACTGATAATTATGAGCCTTCAAACCATATCAGCCATGTTCTTGGGATAAAACGATTCAAAGTAAATTTTTAAGCGTTCAAGTTATCATAACTCAAGAATTAAACAACATACACGGATGATCAAAACGTCAAACAAGCTTTCGATACATTACAAGTTACTACATTTTACGGTTTCAAACGAACTGTCGCACTTTACTTGTGATCGATGCCATCATGATCCGCGCAATCACTGGTGACTGGCGAACTTATTCCACTTCAAACGCATTTGTTGTGCATTTGTCACTTCTTTACCGCATCATCGAAGTTTTGGCTTGGCAATTTCCCAATATTTTTCGATCGGTCTGAACTCAGGGCAATTCGGAGGATGAATCTCTTTGGCGCCGAAATTAACATTGTTTGCAGCAAACTATTCTAGTACCTCCTTAGAGTAGTGGTAGCTGGCTAGATCCGGTCAAAACATAACGTTGGTTTTGTGTTGCCGAATAAAGGGTAAAATCAGCTTTTCAGAGACTCTTTAATGTAAACCTTCGACGTCATTGTGTGAAATGTGATGAAAACCTTGGTTTTAAGGCCACAACTGCAGATTCCTTGCCAAATCATTAGTTTCTTAGCAGTTGATAAAACCAAGTAATAAAACCGGTTCTTGCGACTACATTGCTTTAAAAACTTCATCCTGACCGCTTTACAGCCATGTCATGGCCATTTGGCCCAGTTTTATTACAATCATTAAAACTTGATATGCGAATCAACTTAGAAGCAAAGGTTTTATTTAAGGTTTATTGTATATTACACGTTGTGGTTACAAATAAAACCATTCTTTGGCTGGGAGTTAGTTACAATAACCTAATGGCTGTTTTAAAACTAGGTGACAACTGCATAAATCCCTCCAGAGAAAGTTGATAAAACCCGATATGCAAACTATTTGACCAACTTCAGGTTTTTTGTTGACTTTATTTGATTGCTAGCAAACTGTGAAATGTCATTATTTATTTATTATAGTTTTTCTTATCGTATATGTAATCATAATAAGTGGCAATTTACAACAATTGAAAATATTGAAAATCAAATAATTTTATTCCTTTATTTAACCCACCTGTATATGCTTGACACCATGCCGTGCGGAATTTATGGTGAATAGTATACGAACAAGAAGCAGATATTTAATGCGCTTCGGCAGAATTTAATTTTTATAATAAATTTGCATTAGCGGTTTATTTCAAAAAAGTATAAGAGTAAATCCATAAAGTTTAATCCGGTGACTTTTGCTGAAAAATTACTAGACACTTATTATTTAATTATAACTAGCTGTTTATTATTTCTATGTCTGCTGGAAATTAAGTTTTTGTATTTCATATTGAGTGTAATTTTCCAACCTTGATGACATTTTTTTTCTCTATAACTTGCCGTTCCTCAAAAATGCTTAAATGCGACACATTGCCCTATATTAGAATACAAAAGCACAAAATAAAATTAGTGGTTTTATCCATAGGCGTAGCCAGAATTTCAAATAGGGGAGGGCAAGCTTTTTAGAGAGAGAGAGAGAGAGAGAGAAAGAGAGAGAGAAAGAGAGAGAGAATTACATCGTCTTCAACCAGCTCTGGCACACACTGAACACTTCACAAGGACAACCCAACGCCTCGTTGACCATTAGAGCAGGGACATTTTCAAGTTCCACCCACTGGAATTCAAGCCCTCAACTGAACGACGGTTGGATTATCTTCTCTGATCTCTCTGAAAGAACTTTATAATATCCGCAAAATTTTGGCAACAACATTCACTAATTCTAGGCTTGTTCTGGAATTTAAAAAACAGAAAGGATCTTAAAAACCTTAAAGGTTTTCCACATGTTTCAAAACCGAACCTCATTAAATAGTTACCATGCTAAAATCTAGCGGGTACTGTCATGTGTCGAAATATTCGCTTTACAGTGGTGTTGGATTTTTGTATAGGATAACCACCGAGTTTGTTAACAGTTTGTACTGAAAATGTACTCTTCCTCCACGACCCTCTCACCCACACTGAATTTTTATTTTCTTTTATTAAGAAATCAAAGGTAGGACTATCACATCTATTTGATGATTTCTGCAACGAAATTGAATTGTTCTTTTCAAAAAGTTACCTTCGTATTCAATGCCACACGCATAATTGTCAAAAGCACAAAGCTTTTGTTGACACAGAAAGAACATTCGTTCGTTGTACGAAAACAACATAAAGTGCTACGAATATGTTTTGACCAATAAAAAAGAAACGTCTCTCTGGTGAATTCAGGATTGACTGACAGATTATTTATATCGACTCAGTATATAATTAAAAAAAAGCGCAAACAGCGAGAAGAACTGTTTTGAACTTCCAATAATTAAAAAACAATGCACACAATGTGCTCTAAACTCACCAGCAAAGCAACTTTTTCCGAAATCAAATTTTGAATGAGAAATCATGAATGCGAGTGATCTCGACTTTTTGTGGTATGTATTTGATTGATAAACTTCTTTTCAATGAAATTCGCATAAATTGTTCCTAACAAGCTTGATACAGTAGTAAAAATTAAAAGTTTCCGAAAAAAAAGCTTGCTTCGAGCATCGGCTGTGAACGGTTGAGTCGATGCTTTATTAAGCCCTATTTTGCTATCAGGCCTGTCACGTTTCGTATTATTTTGGCTATGCAAGTGATCGAGTGAGCAAAAAAAACAACACAAATGTGTCCTGGTGAGATATGGTGGATTGCGGGAGGGTGGACCAATTAATTGTGATCCATAATATTGGTTTGCTATGCTCGCCGTACCACCATATCCTGGAGCAAATAAATCACTTTTCTCTTTTCTGAGTGGCTCCAACAGTATACACTGTTGGTATAAAAACGAAAAGGTGAGATATGTCAGTGACATATCTGCAAAGTCAACGTAGCACTGCTTGTTGATGTGGAGGAATTGTAATAGAATTAATAAACATCTACTATATTTTGTTCAGTCTAAAGACTCATCAAACCATCTGTTATTAGTTTTCCACGAAAATTAATATAGTCAACTCTTTATAACTGGCACTGCTGGGTACTGATAGGTGCTCTGGTACCGCCAGCTGCTGCTGGGCACTGCTGGGTACCCAGAGCTGCTGCTGCCACAGCTGAGTACTGCCTAGCCGGGTGCTACCTAGCGGGATATTGCCACCACCAACATCTCCCACCGGGAGATCCGCGCAGCTCCAATGCTGCCGAAAGAATGAGGCATTAGTTCAAAAATGGGTCTTTTATAAGCTCCCAGCTACTCGCTGATGTCGTTGTCTGCTGCTGCTGTATGCTGATTGGTTAATACGCTCCACGTATCACGTAATGTGGTATTTTGGCTGCGAGTGTGATATTCTTCATTTCCCGCTCATTTCTTTTACTGGTTATTCATATCGAAATGAATATTAAAACAATTTATATGTATATATGATAATTAATATGTATATAATTTTATTCTTCTCGAGTAGCAAGATGACCTGAATTTTCTCCGGCCTCTTGGAGTAACGTCATGTTGAAGTAGTGAAAATTTCGATTAGCTCAAGATAAAATATTAATTTAACAAACTCTTATATTGGGAAAATTGTTTTGGTCGCCCAGAAAGATTGTATTAATTATCGGGGGGACATAGGGATCAAATTGGCTTCTCGGTCTTCTCAAGTAGCAGGATGGCCTGAATGATTGGCAGGTAATCACCCTGTGAAATTGACAAAACAGAGAAAATCGGGATTTACATATATATAAGCAGCATCAGCTTCGGCCACTTTATCCGCTCTTGAAGTAACATTACAACTAGCGTTGTAATGAAAATGTCGATTATCTTATGATAAAATAATATTTTAACAAACTCTTTAATTGGAAACATTGTTTTGTTCGCCCTGAAAAGGACGGGTTTTTATTTAATTGTCACTGGGCAACATGGTACACGTTCGAAATGTGCTTCTCGGTCTTCTCAAGTAGCAAGATGGCCTGAATTTTCTCCGGGCTCTTGAAGTAACACCATGTTGAAGTAACGCCATGTAGTGAAAATGCATATTGCTTTGGTCGCCCTGAAAAGAACGGGTTGGATTAATTGTCGGGGGAATTTGCTTCTCGGTGTTCTCAAGTAGCAGGATGGCCTGAATAATTGGTAGGAAACCACCCTAAGAAATTGTCAGAACAGAGAAAATCAGGATTAGATAGACGCGGCTCGGCCTGAAACGGGTTTCATCAATTGTCGGGGGTACGCGATAGAAATTTGTATGTATGGCCTGAATATTTGACAGGAATCCACTGTATGTACTGCTTTTTAAGTCACGACCAGCTGGGCACTGCTGGGTACCGCCAGCTACTGTTGCCCCGACCAGCTGGGCATTGCTGGGTACCGCCACTACTGCCGCCAATGCTGGGCATTGCTGGGTACCGAGCGATGCTGCCTAGCTTTTTCACCCACCGGGAGATCCGCGCAATGCTGCCGAACGAATGAGGCATTTGTTCGGAAATATACCTTTTATCATGGCATCGGGTACCATTGCATCAACTAAAGCAATGTGAATCAAATTCATTAAAAGGGGAGGGGAATCAGATGTTTCGCCAAACACTAGCGTGAAACAGAATCTACCTCTCGAGAACAAATAAGAAGAAGAAGAAGACGATGGGAGACGTCTCTTGCTTAGATTTGAAAACTGTGCTGAGAAATTTGGTTAATTTACTCTGCGAATCGAAATTATAAGAGATCACCTTACATTTACGTTATTTTTAATAAGTTAATGTTAAAAATCAATTAACTTGATTACTAAAACTGATACGTAGAATTATTTCCAATCGATTGGTGCAAACGATATGAAAATCGTTTATGCAATGACTTCGTTATTATCGCTCAAAATATCCAAAACGACCCGTAACGCGGTCGATTTCAGAAATTTTAGAACGGCGCCCCAGTATAGAAATGAAAGCCGTAGTCCTACGTCAAAACGTGCAAATAAGAAATCGCCGCGTTAAATCAGCTTTTCGTTTACTAAAAACAACCCAATCATGTTATTAAATATTCTAATGATTTCTCGTGAACGTGCAGTAGCGGTATTGGCTTCCATTAAAGCGAGTATCACGTCAACACATTCCTATCCTTTCCTTATATGACCTTTATTCGGGCGAGGCAGGTGCAAATTATTGTCTTAATTCGAGATCACCAGTTTTTATATATTTATAAATATCATAGCAAATGCTCTATTAAAATCTCTTGAATACGGAAACAATACTTTAAAATACTGAATCAAACTATATAGTTATTATATATTCTTAATAACATGAAACTACAGTACCGTGAAACAGAAAAGCATCGATCAGCGATGTAACATTGACCGGTTTGGCCCATATCATGAATAGTTTAAATAAACATTTTCGATTTATTTACTTTCTAACTATGAATTATGTTTCTTTATCAAGTATTGTTTGGCTTCCGAAAGCTATAACATTGATTTAAATTCTTATAATTTCTAGTTAAATGTTCACTTTGTTCATTGTCAAGAACTGAAAATTGATTTGAACTTAGCTTTTTCAAGTTTCAGCTAGCGAGGAAAAAAGCAGGCAATGCTCGTCAAATAGTTACCATTAAAGGTGTAAAATATCTCTATTTTTTTTGATACGTTAGGTAAGCTAGGCTGTATTCTTGATTAAAGCGAAAAGAGTGTCATAAAATTTTTAGTCGTTACTATTTGAAAAAAAAAATCTCATAGATGTACACTTTTTGCACATTTTTACTACTTCTTGTTACAAAATCAAGACAACTTCACGCTATTTCATTGAGGCAAAGGGGCAATCTCACAAACATTAAAAATAAATATAATTAAAATTCAAATAAACATTAAAATTCTAAAACTAAAATCAAAAGTTAGGGGAGGGGCAATGGCCCCACCCTGCCCCCCTTGGCTACGCCTATGGTTTTATCTAGGGATCTTCTAACCCTCACAAAGAGCGTAACGTTTTATGGTGCCTATATAGCATGCTTGTTGGTTTTATGAGAATTACCGCCCAAACACAATTTCAAATTTTATAACGGTCATTAGAACTGCGTCATAAAACTAAGTTGCTATAGATATATTCTGGTTTTATTCTATAGTTTTAAGGACGAATACAGAACCACATTAGGGCTTCCGTTAGTACTATTAAGTCTGAGTTTTGTTTTGGTAGTCATAAAATAGTTTTATTTTATACTTGACAGCCTGATTTTATGACAATCACATCAAACTTTAACAAACCCACAAGCTGCAAGAGATGCAATGTTAAAACAATGATAAAATTTCAATAAATCTTCAAAGCGTTCCGATTGTTACTTGGGAAGGATGTTACGCACGGTGAAAAAGTTGGAATGGTATTTCTTTGCCCAATCAGGTATGGAAACACCTAGGTTGCCTTTCACATATTTCAACACCTTTCTCTTCAGCTTTTTGTCCCTAGTGCCACTTTTATGATCGATGCGCTGTGCTCTATCTACACTCAGAGTATCCTTGTAACGTTTGATTATAAGACACACCGTTGACTTTGGGAATTTTAACACTTTTGCTGTTTTTGAGGCAGACCACGAAGGATTCTCCAGATGTTTGTGCCCAATTAATTTTCTTTTTTCAAGTTCCATGATCTGTAATTTCGAGATGCGTCGATCAATCGAGAAAAACGTTTCATCAATTTCTTCACCAATGATGCATAAACAAATTCCTGTCAACGTTTTTTGTTCCAACCACCAGGGGCGCGATTGTGTATTCAACCGTGCGTCCAGATTTACTTTGAATTGAGCTTTAATATTCATAGGTCTGATAATTATAAGCCTTCATTTCATATCAGCCATGTTCTAGGGGTATAACTCTTGTCATTGCTCATTGAAGCAAACTTTTTCATAAAATGCTCTGTATGCAGTTCAATTAAGGAGAGTACCTGCAACAGCCAAATATCTGCAATTTAATCATCGGCAAATTCTATCTCCCTTCATTCATGTTTCAAAAGAATTCTCCTGGAAGACGTAAAATTACAGCTACCGAAAGTAAACCCAACCTATGACATACGTACTGAATCGACGACCCATTAAATTCCACTTCTGCTAAAACAAAATCGTAACCTCGTGCGACGTCTTCAGCGTCGTCGTCGTCTTCTTCATCGCTGGTTGTCATCAGACAGGCACCCAATTTGTTTGTTAAACAGCATCACATCTCTCACGTTGATCTCTTCCATACGACGACGGGACGATTGAATGGAGGCATAGGGATGTGTATGTGTGGGTAAACATATATGTGCTTGAGCAATTGGTTGTATAACATGCTCTGATGGCAGAACCTCTATTTTAGAGACGATCACCGTCGACTCCTTTTTTGGGACTCTGATGGATGTTTACTGAGGCATAAAATTCATTCCAAAGTCAATAGGGCCTTCGCAACTACTGCCGGTACTCGTCTCGTTGTGAAGTTTGCTAATTGAATTTATAAATACTTTAAATGGTTACACTTGAATGACTTTTGTAGCTTACTTGATTGTGGGGAAAAGTGTCATTTGAATATTTGTTTCCTATTTATAGAAGCTGTGAAAAACTAGGGTTATTCTGAATTCCTTGTCACGACGACAGATTTCATCGCAATAGCAATATTTAGGGTGAAAAAATATTTGTTTTTATCAGCAACATCTAGCAACATAACAATCATCTGACGATTTCTGGTAGCCTCGAAACAACCCAGGCTGAATTATGACGCAGCAGAACTGCTTCAGTCTGCCAGCAGTTTCATGGCTTATTTGCTCACACTAAATGACACTTTAATTTTTACTTCACGTCATCACAACAAACATGTTTGGCAATAGAACGAAAAAGGCACAAAGGGAGCCGCAAAATGACTTTTACAAGGGCATCAAAACGGTTCGCCTCTGCTGGGGCTGCTGACCATTACGACAACGACAACGACATCTACGCACGTTACGGTGGTGTGACCTACAAATTTGAAGTTCGCCATTCACGGTTTCCCAAATTCCACATTATCATTGTTGTTTGACGTTTTTCCCCCCGGATCCGCCGTTGGTACCGGCCATAACCGTGATTTACTAAATTAATATTAATGGAGGCCATTTCGACTCACTTTCACTTGCCAAATGCGTGGGCTCGGGGGATGCGAAGCGCCTCAGGAAATGGAAGTTTGTAATTTCATACCAGGCCATGGCTCATTCCTCGGGTGGAGTAGAGTCATTATTTTATTTTTTTCTGCGGGAGCAGAACAATGGGCCCTGAAAGTAAGCTTGTGGATGAAGTCCATTCTGAATGGTGTAAGGATTATGTGAATGGGTGGGAGGTCATGTCGTAAACCGATCTCGATGGGTACTTTGGTTATTGTGCGGGAGGAATTTTTATGATCTCTCGGGAGTCAATAAGGTGAATGATTGTTGATTGAGATGGCCTTTAAGATCAACGGTTGAATTTTCACTCGTTTGACGCGAGCTTCGTCTTAAATTTCGGAACTTCTTCTCAATTATTATCATTAGACTATTTCGTTTTAGAAACAATTTCTACTTCCAACTCATACCCTCAACTGAAGAATTGAACCACAACCATCGAAACCAGTTGGCACCGCGCTAATAAAGTTTCGATTCATAAACCCATCGATACATTACGGGTTACTTTCTTCTGCTGGCAGTTTGTATGAAGCCGCCACATCTGTTCCGGGAAACTGCCAACTGCCAGCAGGGTTAAAATAATACCTACAACAAGAGTTCATGTTCACCTTCGAGCACGTGTGCTGAATAATGGATTCCATTAGTGCCCTCACCGTTGCGCGTTGTTCGATTGCAATTCCAAACCAAGCTGGGACACTTTTCGCACGTTGTTAATGTGCAAGGATTTCGCCCTAATGAGGAAAGGAGAACGCCGCGCCACGTTCTCTTCGAGGGTAAACACATTTCGTTGATTGGAAGGGGGTGGAATGAAAATCAAATTTATTACCCCGAATTACGTGAAGGGGCAAGGTTGGAGGCTTTTTAAGTAATTAGTCATCAATTAATAAGTGGGGAGGATTTTTAATTAGTCGCATGGCTGGCGGCACCTTCATCAGCAAGATAGCTAATGAATTTTGATATCAGAAAAGACTTAAAATTTTGTTTGCGAAGCGAGAAAAAAAAATCAAATTAACAGAATGAGGGAATATTCTGGTGGAAGCTTTTGGATTTTTTTTTCGTCATTGACCAGAACCAATTGACGACGAAAAGCTAAATTTACGCCCACTTGGACAGGGGTAATTATTGAAATACAATTGGATATGTAATTATAGTTTGCCTGCTCATTCTTAAACGAAACGGACACGAAAGTTAATTAAAGCAAAGGTTTGTTTGATCCTATTTAAAAAAATGGAGGTGGATCATTTGAATTGAACTATAAATAGGAAATAGAGCTGTGGTGGTATATATTGTGTTCGTCAGTGGAAAGGAAGGGTGACATTTTAGTTCAAAATAGCATTAAAAATTAAACGGATGGAAGAGAGTTCTTCCATCCGTTTAAGCAAAAGTGGAATTAAATGGGTTGTCGATTTAGTATGTATGTCGTAGGCTGGGTTTACTTTCGGTGGCTGTAATTTTACATCTTCCAGGAGAATTCGTTTGAGCACAGGAATGAACGAAGATAGAATTTGCCGATGATTAAATTGCAGATTTTTGACTTTTGCAGGTACTCTCCTTAATTGAACTGCATACAGAGCATTTTATAAAAAAGTAACCTTGAATGAGCATTTGCTGTTGAGGATCAGGAAATTAAATTTGTCTTATGATAAGAGTTAAAGCTCGATTCAAAACAAATCTGGACACACAGTTCAATAGAAGTTTTTCTCGATTGATCGACGCATTTCGAAATTACGGATCCTGGAACATCAGAAAAGAAAAGAAATTGTGCACAAACATCTAGAGAATTAAAATTTTCAAAGTCAACGGTGTGTCTTGTAACCAAATGTTACAAGGATTCTCTGAGTGTGGATAGAGCACAGTGCATCTATCTTAAAATTGACACTAGGGACAAAAAGCTGAGGAGAAAGGTGTTAAGTTGGTTTCGACTACAAGTAAAGTGCGACAGTTCGTTCAAAACGGTAAAATTTATGAACCTGTCATAGGGTATGTGTCCCTTGACTCAGCCTATTATGCAAACATCGATCACATTTTCTATTATAGCTCATAAAGTGTTTTAGCAGTAAGCGAGATTCAACTAATTATAAACTTGCAAAGAAAAGTTTGATAAGACATTTGGTAATATGTATCACAAAAGTTACACAACTCTTTTTATAAAGTCAGAAACATTCGAGGGATGTTGATTTAATATCTGTCTAAATTTGGGTCTATTTATGGATGCAACTTCGTCCCATTCGATGGATTTGTTACTAAATGCAATCTCTGTACGTTTTTTTTTAACTTAAGGCATTCTACTGTACTGTTTATTAATGCAGCATTTCAGCAACATAAGAAACTGCTAAACATCAGTGATGTTAATATATGATTATCAACCATTATCATTATAGTTCACTATACCATAATTTTGTCCTTCAATTTGTTTTAGCTGAGCTACTCGAATATAACACATTCATGATTTCCATTAAAACAACCTTTTTACTACGTTATTGATACAACAGGCCATAATTGGGAACAAACAAAAAAAATATGTCCCCAATATTAGGTCTACGATTTTCCTATAAAATAATTGTTATTTTAGCTATAGGAACAGTTAGTTTATAACGTGTAACTATTTTCTGCACATCCAGACTGCATTCCTTGCTTTATCGATTCAAATAAGCCAACTTTAGATCACTTGAAGATCGTGTAGATCACCTGTTCAGCTTAACCAGTGAAATCAAGATGCCCCTAAAAGTTCCAGAAATCGAAAATTACGCGATAGTGAACAACTATAAGATGATTAATATTGTCTCAACTGCTTCGGATTACATCGGTTATCCTAATAGCAACATGATTTTGTTGATTATCGCTTAATTAATGACACATTTGGTACATAGGCCGAATGAAGGAGCTAGGCTAACATTACATCCCCTTACCCTATTGAAACACTTGTTTGAATTATCACTAGTAAACGCAAGCAAATTCCTTTAAATTCCACTAGAAAAAAAAAACTTATCTTTTGACACATAGACCTATTTTGTCTGCGACTTACAGACTTTTTCAGTGTCAAGTGCTCGACTTGAAGGGAACATCACAGAATATCTAGTATTTATAGTAGGTTTGTTGGTACCTCAATGTATCAAGGGCGCTCAATGTTGGGTTTGTGTGGAGGTACCTGAATGTGTTTATGTTTTTGTTTGTCACCTCAAAGGTTGTTTGTTACCTGAAGGGTTATTAATTCCTCCTTCGTTTGAAGGTAGTCAAATTGGTGTTGTGTTGTGTAGTGAGTTGTTTCTGTGATGTAGGTTTAAATTTACACAGCCACGAATATCCGTTTTCTTGATCCTTGCAAAGCAATTTTTTGGAATTTTATTTTTAGATTGATATGCTTTCCACTACATTGAGTTTCCAAGGGTTTGTGATATGATGATGATGATGATGATGATGATGATGATGATGATGATGATGATGATGATGATGAGATACTACCATCTATTGTAGCAAGAAAACTTTCCACAGCAGTGGAATAATCTGTAAAACGATTTGATCAGGATTCTATTGTTGTTTGTGATCATCAAGCTCCTGTATGAAGGGCCAAAAGCGATCGCACGGGCCCGTAATCAGAGACACTTACGCGAAACCCGCGAATAAAGGGAAGAGAATTTCCTTCCAAAAGCAAGTTCACACTCACAGGATTAGAATCGAGCCCTCGATTGACAGAATAAACCCAATAAACCCAATAGAGGCAGTCCCATGTTCCATATCCAAATCGTTTCACTTATGTGCCCTGATGGTCCCTGCCTGTCCTCGTTATATATTATATCGTGGATATACAGTAAATTTTGTAGTGGTCATTTGATTGCTTTCCTTGAGTTAGAAAATATGGCTGAAAGTAAAATTGTTCAGGGTTTATACTGTTCTTTACTTATTGCTCGGTGTTGTCTAACGGGTGGCAATTAAAATTTTGGATATTTTGCGTGGCCTCTATGCCTCAACAACAAACGAGCTCAGAGAGAAATAAGAGTGTGTATGCGTTAGCTCTTTCTCTCCTCTTTCTGCTAGTATTTTCTGTTTTGTTTATGCTTGCTCAGTTTTGCTCAAAATGCCGTCGAAACAAGAAGTATTTCGCGAGCGCGTTGTACAGTTCTACGAACTGCACAGAAATCTCGGCAAAACGTATACGGTACAACATTTTAAAAGCGAAAATGTTGCGACCTCGACTGTTTACCATATCCTAAGATCCCCAAAGGTAGTGGAAGACCAGCCAAAATTATGGACGCAAAAGGACTTCGTTCTCTTTCTCGTGCCTTCAACAACAAGGATTCACTGAGCCAACGGAATGCCGCAAAAAAGTTCAACTGTTCTCACCAGTACATCTGAAAAACATTGAAAAGAGTCGGAATAAAGTGCCGAAAGAAGACACGAGCCCCGGAATATACTGATGCACAGATTTCAACGCTGAAATCCCAATGCCGTTGGTTGATAAAAAATTATTCCGGAAAAAGTTTTGTTTTGGACGACGAAACCTACTTCCCTCTTTCGAAGACGCAGATTCCCGGAAACGATCGATACTATTCAACGGATAGTTCTACTACACCTCCGAACATAAAATATAAGTTTAAACATAAGTTTGAACAGAAAGTGATGCTGTACATTGCCATTTCCGAGAAAGGCATTTCTAAGCCATGGTTCAAGCCCTCTGGTTTGGCAATCAATCAAGATGTGTAACAGAACGAATGTTTGAAGAAAATTTTGATCCCGTTTCTACAAAAACATCATGCTGATGGACAATACTTGTTTTGGCCGGATAAAGCGTCATCGCATTACGCCATAAAAACACAATCGTTCCTGAATACCCATTCAATCCCATTTGTACCCAAAAACCACAACCCGACAAATCTGCCTCAGTGTCGCCCAATCGAAGATTTCTTCGGGGTTTTGAGTTCCTTGGTGTACAAAAATAACTGGAAAGCCACGAATTGCAAACACTTGATTGGTAGAATCAAGAGATGCATTCGCAAAGTTGACATGGAGGCCGTACAACGCTCCTGTTCCGACATCAAACGGAAGCTTCGCCGAACATCCGATTACGGACCGTTTTCAAATGTTCACTAATTTTTTTTCAACAATGGACAATGTATCGTTTATTTGAATAAATCAGATCTTCTTCAACTATGTTTGTCTTTTTTTGACAGCTTGAGAAAGAAATTCCAAAATTTTAGTTGCCACCCGTTAGATGTTTCTGCTTTTGAAGAGTTGACTTTAGATGTCATATGGTGCTGCTTGCGTCATACGATAGGGAAGAGAAAAAAGAAGAAAAAGCATTACTGATTGGTAACACGCTATGCGCGTGTGAGATTTTCATTGTGTTTTTTCCACAACGGCAGTACAGAATAGTTCGACGATGGCATATGAGAGATCATTCCCGATGAGTTTCCACCCGCTTACTCAATTCGCATCTTCAAGTGATCATTACAAGCTGTCCATTTGGTGCAGGCACTATTGAACGGTGCAGCCGATTCACACATGACATCTGCCGTGACCAGCTGGACAGAACGCGTCCACCCTCCTTTCTGAACCGAAGGTCAGGGTTGAGTTTCCAAGGGTTTGTGCTACGCCTTAATATTTGTATGTTTAAAGTTTAAAAAATGTTCTTCGTTGCATATATATGTTCAGCTACATTTGATTTAAAATTGTTCATGATCCCTTTATCAGTGGCTCTGTTTGCTTTAGTGACTTCTGCAATATGCTCTTTGAAACGAATATTGAGATTACGTATAGTTTGTCCGCTGTAAATTTTTGGTCACAAGCTATTTTGTAAACCCCTGATTTTCATAGACTGCTGATTTAGCAGAATCTAAGAGAATTTTAATTTGATTATTTTTACTAGTAAAAACTATTCCAAAACCAAAGTTCCGCAGGATAACTCGTAATTGTGTAGTGTGGTTATCGTTATCGTAGCAAAATGGTTAGTTAACGAATTTGAACTCACGCCAAAACAATTTTTCAGTCCATCAATTAAAAACTCACAACATTTTACAGAGCTCGTCCATAACAACATAGACATATGTAAGAAGATGAAATTTTAGTGTCTTCTGACGTCGAATCCCTCTTTCGTAGTATTCCAGTAAAAGATACCTAAAAATTGTTGGAAAATTGGTTACTCTTTCAAAATAACGTCATGGCATGGAAGAAAAAAGTATGTTCATTCATAAAATTTACACAACTTTGTACATGGTTGTTTCGGAGGATTTTTTGTTTGTTCGATCTGAAGGCGTTCCGTAATTTGCTCATGCGGTTGGCATCAAAACGATTGGGCATTACATTTATTTTCACTATCACACTGTATCTAAAAACATATTTCTTCCTGGAAACGTAATTCTAACCAACGCGAATCGTTAACACATCAAAATAACTGTTCATAGCAGTTCGTATTGGAATATGCATAGAATGTTACTTCGGAATATCATGTTCGAGAATCAAAACATTGTCCGTGATAGGGAGTTCCTTGATACTTGACGGTACGCAACATTTTTATAATTTTCCGACGTCGATCAACATTTTGAACACTTGAGTAAATAAAATGACAGTCGTAAAAACCTCTAGTTGACAAGAACAAAAATCTCAAAAGTAAATCAATCAAGAAATAATCGAGTAATTAGCGTCAGGAGATTCAATTTTTCGCGACGGTAGCCATTTTTAAATCGTACACAATGGTCAAGGTTTGCAACGAACAGAAAAAGAAAATTGTTTCAGACACCGCTGGCTGTCAACTGGTAAGAACTTGGGAAGTAATGTTAGACAAATTCATATCAAACAAACTCTTTCAAAATTGAATTGGTCGTCCTGAAAAGGACGGATTTGAAATGGTCCGCATTTGAATTCAAACCGTCTAGGTCTAGTAAGCCTCGGTCTAAATTTAGCCTGCAAAACAGAATTATAAAACATCTCCTTTTATTTTCGTTATTTTCAATAGTTTAAAATTGTTAAAGGATAATGTTAGTTAAACTGAAATGCGCGAATGTTGTTAACATCTTGAAAATCAATCGAGCATTTATTAAGTAGTAATCGTTTAATTTGAACGATATTTCGTGACGGTTGCTTATTTTTAGATATATAATTGACACCTACCCTTGCCAGCAAAACGTAGCCTACATTATAATATGTCGTTTTCGATCAAGTTTTTTCTCCCTTGGTTCGGGGGTTTGCTAGTGCTTTGTATTTACATTTTTAACCAGATGAGTTTTAAAGCTATTTCGCCTAGTTTGGAAAACTACACTCAAAAGGTGGGATAAAAAGTAACCTCCTTGACCGCCAAAATGTTATGCTACTGCAAAAAAGGTTGAAGTGCCTTATAGTGCGTTTATTCTTGGGTATACTCGCCACACTTCAGTGCGATACTGCCCTTAGTTTTGTTTAGACAGCTGGTTGTAGTTGACGTGTTTGGCAACATGTTGAATATTAATAAAAACGATTTTCGTTCTCTCATAACATATTTTTTTTAGAGAGGCAAAACGGCGGAGAAAACACAAGAAATATTTGATTAGTAGTATTGGGCAAATGCTCCGACAGATTACCTCGTGAAATATTGGTTTTGAGAGTTTCGTAGTGGCCGCAACTCCGCTACTGATCAAGTCGGCAGCGGCAGGCCCTCCGATGCGGTTACAGAGGACAATGTCAAAAAAGTTCATGGAATGGTATGGACCAGAAAGTGAAGGTGCGTGAGTTTGCAGATGACACAAAAATTAAAAATTAGCGCACATACCATATTTTGGGTGAGATTCTGCATATGAAAAGTTATCCTGCCGCTGAGTGCCGCGCATGGTCACTTCTGAACAAAAACACGAACGCGAGAGTGCTTCGAAACAGTGTTTGGACTCGTGGATGTGGAATCGGAAGGACTTTTGGCGGCGATTGGTAACTGTTGATGAAACCTGGATCCACTATTACACACCAGCGAACAGAATGAGTAACCGGCAATGAACTGAGAAAGGCACGAGTGCTAGGGGCCTAGGGCCTAGGGAGGCTCAATGGGTCGGAAAGATTTTGGCGTCGGTTCTCTGGGATTTCCATTGCATTCTCTTCAAGAAAAAGAATAAAACCATCAACAGCGAGTATAACTGTGCATTATTGGAGCGATTGAAGGCTGAAGTCACTGCAAAACGGCCTCACATGAAGAGAGAAACAGTTTTGTTTTTGCAAAACAATGCGCCAGCGCACAAGGGCATCACAAACACGGCTAAAATCAAGTATTTACGGCTTCAATTGCTTCCACATCCATCGTATTCACCCGATTTGGCTCGCTCGGACTTTTATCTGTGACCAAACCTAAAAAGCTGGCTCATCAATAAAAAAAATCAGCTCACGTGAGGAAATCATCGACGTCGCGGAGGAGTATTTTGCAGACCTTCCGGAAAATTAATTTCCGGACAGGATCAAGAAGTTACAAAATCGCTGGAATAAGTGTATCGAACCATAAAGGGACTCCAGTGAATAAAATAAAATAAAAACATTAAAAAAATATTCGTTTCTTTTCATTTCCAAGAAGGTTACTTTTCACCTTACCTAGAAACTTGTCTTGACTCTTTGGAAGATCGTTGATCTGGATTCATCAAGACCAGTGTCAAGTCTTAACTATACCGGAGGTCCTCAGTCGGGATTATTCAAGAGAAGTTTCGGATTCTTAGAAAGAATCAGGGAGAACTTCTAACTTTATTTTATTTTAACAATCTGTACAGTAGTTATCTTACTTCTGCTGGTTGATTTCTTGATCTATTGATAACTATAGCTGGTGAACCCTACCGATTCTATGTTTGAAACCCTGCACTAGTTTTTCTTTTTCAGACCTGGTTTTTTTTATGGCTTTCCCACATTAATATCTCCATGGTCAAGTCTGATGGGCTAATCTTAAGATAAGGTTGCAACACTTAGAGATTGTAATCCAAAAAATCGCAAAAGACAAAAATGATCACCAGAAAATCGGTTATTTCGGAATCTCTCAGGGAGTGAATAAACATATAAGCTATGTTTTTGCTAATTTGGTTTTTCAACCTCCTCTCCTAGGCTAAATGCCAGCACTTTGGTTTTAAAACTACCCATCAAATCCTGTGCAACACTTGCGCCATTTTTCTTACACACTTTCATCCACACTTACTGAAATACGATTTGTTTCTGTAGACCTTCCCTGTTTTTCGGAGCTTGCCTTGCATAATCGAACAGAATTTTTCTATTGGGCGAAGTTTGGCGAATTTGCCTTCTTTGGCACAAAAACAACATCAACGGCTCCATACCACTCCATCACCGGTTTCGCGTAAAAGCACGATGCCAGATCCGCCCAAAACAGAGTACAGGCATACCTCGATAGTACGTACATCAACTTTCTCACTTCAAATCGCAATTGTATAAAAACGACTGTTTTTATCTGAAATCCAATGCAACCAAAAGAAAGAAAAACCTTTTCCTCTTTCTTTTTTTGTTTTAGATTTCAGAAACAATCAGTAGTTTTTATGCAATTTCGATTTGAAATGAGAAAGTTGATGTACTTACTATCGAGGTATACCTGTAACACCTTTGTGGCACCGGAGGAAGACCAGCAGGCACTTCTGGAGGCACTCGTCTTTTTAATTTGGCCGTTGATGTCGTCGGCCGCTATGTACGTCTTGCTGAAGTCTCCATAAACTTGCCGGAGCCTCCAGGCAGGACTTGCCGACGAAAAACTCTAGGCCGGGGATCTGCTTGGCGTCCGCTTAAATTTACGTCTTGCCGTCCATTACGATGCATTTCAACTGCACCAACCACTCGTGGTACGGCTTTCTGGCGCGGGATTTGGCCACCGTATTCTATTTATCGGTTCGGTTACGCGCCTTCCTTAACTTGAAGACAAGAATTCCGGCCCGGTTCATTGTCTGTTAGACGAACCAGACAGAAGAAATGACCTTCTTTTCGACGTCCCGAATCAAATGGTTTGGATTGCGCTTGAATCCCTCGCCTTGCTTGCGTCCACGAAGTCGGGGTTGTTTTCGCTTTTCTTCTGCTGAAAGCTTAGAGACTTGCCTGGAATTTCCATGACCACGCTCATATTTTTTCTCGCTTGGAATAACCACTTGAAGGATTGTTACAAAATTGTCAACATCACACTCTAAACTGTACCCAAAGTTTCATCAATTTTTACCCATGCTATGAAAAGTTATACACAATAGCAAGTGTTAGAGCTCTCATAAGCTCTCGATTCCCCCACTGCAGTCGTGCCATTCCAGCCAGTGACCTGCAGCCGTCCCGGCCCTACGTGTGGGTGTGAGGAGAGGGTCTTCCAAAACGCTACTGCAGGCAAGTACGACTTTCCTACTAGCCCGACAAGACCTGATTCGCTCTACGATTCCAGCTTATTTCAAGGAAGTTTGATAACAGCACCTCAAGAAACAGTTAGTGTTAGCGGAATGCTGGGACGCACCGATAATAGTATTGTGGAAGTCTTCGATTCCCCCACCGCAGTCATGCCATTCCAGCCAGTGACCTGCAGCCGTCCCGACCCTACGTGTTAGAGTGGGAAGAGAGTCTTTCAAAACGCTTCTCAGGCAAGTTCAGGCGACTCCATTATTTACCCACGCAGGCCTGAGGCGCCCTTCGATTCCAGTCACTCTGATTGTACGCCTGCTTTGCTTCACGGACTACTGCCTTATTACCAGAATGTTCGTGGTCTTTGAACGAAAATAGACGACTTTTTCTTTGCTGCCGTCGAGTCCAACTTCGAAGTGATAGTTCTAACCGAAACCTGGCTTAATGATAAAATTCATTCCACTCAACTATTTGGAGATCAGTTCATAGTTTTTCGGAATGATCGTAATCGCATAAATAGCAAAAAAATCTCGTGGTGGTGGCGTTTTGATAGCAGTTTCCGACAGACTTCACAGTTGCCTGGATCCCACTCCTATTAACCCTTCGCTCGAACAGTATGGGTCCAGATAACAACTTCATACATGAAGTTAAGTATCAGCGCCATGTACTTACCTCCCGGTAGGAAATCTGATTAAAGCAGCATTGAGGACAATACCAGTTCGATTGGCGCTGTGTTATCCCGTTTAGTTGACAACGACTACGCTTTACTATTTGGTGATTATAACCAGTCTGGGTTGGTTTGAAATGTTCCCATGATTGATCATCCCACAATTGACGTTCTTCGTTTGCATAGGCTATGCTTTGATCGATGGATTTAGCCTTCATAATTTAACGCAAATGAATTCAACGTTAAATCGTAACTCGAGATTGCTTGATCTTGTGTTGGCGAATGAAGCTGCCGTAATGGAATGTGCTGTTGTCGAAGCCTCCGAACCTTTAATTAACCCCGACGCCAATCATCCTACGCTGTAGATTAATATCAATCTATCAGTACCTATTACCTTCGACAACATCGTTGATCCACATGGCCTGAATTTCCGTAGAACTGATTTTGCTGCTATGAGCCAATCTTTGTCTCAAGTCAATTGGCAGTTCCTTGACTCGTGCTCCACTATCGATGAAGCGGTTGAATTTTTTGACGAGGTTGTGTCTCGGGCTATATCAGATCTTGTTCCGCTAAGGAGACCTGCTCGTAAAATTCCTTGGTCTAATGCTCTTTTACGGTACCTGAAACGTGTGAGATCGAAGGCTCTTCGTAAGTACTGCAAAACTCGAAATCAATTCACCAAGCGAATTTTCTCGACAGCTACCATTACCGAATGTACAATCGTCTTCTTTACAAGAATTTTTCAAAACGAATCTAATCTAAACTTCGGCGCTACCCAAAGTTGTTCTGATCATTTGTTATCACAAAATTCATCTTGGAAACAGAATCGCCAGGACAAATGTGATCTCCTTTCTGAGCACTTCTAAAGTATATTCAATAACACCATGCCAGCATTGGAGCAAGTCAGCGAAGCACTCAGAGATACTCCCAGAGACGCGTTGGACTTCAATATTCCTGCGATTACATTGGACCTCGTTGCATCCGCAATCCGGAAGCTGAAACTCTCAAACGTGGCAGGACCTGACGGAATTCCTTCATGTGTACTGAAGCATTGCTCTGCAGTGTTTACGATTCCTCTTTTGAAGATTTTCAATATCTCGTTACGCCAGGGAAAATTCCCGATTTTCAAGAAAGGAGATAAACAAAATGCCGAAAATTATCGAGGAATCACATCGCTTTGTGCCTGCTCAAAAGTCTTCGAGATCATCGTCAACGACTTGTTGTTTGCTAGTTGCAGACTCTACATCTCTTCTGAACAACATGGATTTCACACCAGAAGATCGATTTCAACCAACCTTTCGTTTTCTCGTGTCTCCGGAACATGGAAACTGGATCTCAAGTCGACGTTGTTTACACGGATCTCAAGGCTGCTTTTGACCGGGTCGACCATGCTTTACTTTTGGCACAGTTATACAAACTTGGTGTGTCAAATAACTTATTTCGTTGGTTTAAATCTTATCTAACGGACAGGATACTCTGTGTGAAGATCAGCTCAGCTCGGCTTACTAAAATGTCGGGCGTACCTCAAGGCAGCAACTTGGGACCACTGCTGTTCTCAATTTTCATCAACGAGGTTGGACTGATACTTCCACCTAACTGCAGGTCGTTCTATGCAGACGATGTAAAAATGTATGTGGTTGTGCGATGCTTCGCTGATTGTTTACGACTACAGCACTTGATCAGTAGCTTTGAAGAATGGTGTTCTAGGAATTTCCTCACTGTGAGTGTTAGCAAATGCTTCATTATCACATTCCATCGAAAATTGAACCCAATTCGAATGCAATACATGATATACAATTAACCTCACCAGAAAGTTGATAGTGTTTGTGACCTTGGAGTCACGCTTGACTCCAGTTTGACATTTAGACAACACTACACGGATATGATTACCAAAGCCAACAGACAGCTCGGTTTAATGTTTAAGATCTCCGACGAGTTTCGTGATCCCACCTGTCTGAAAGCATTGTACTGCTCTCTCGTGCGTTCTATTCTGGAATTTGGAGCCTTGGTGTGGTATCCGTATCAAAGAATGTGGAATGCGAGGATTGAAGCAGTCCAAAGAAAATTTGTTCGTTATGCTCTCCGTCATCTGCCGTGGAATGATCCTGTCAACCTTCCAGCGCACCAGGATCGTTGCTCACTCTTGGGAATTGAAACGTTGGATCACAAGCGTACAGTCATGCAAGCAGTTTTCGCGGCAAAATTGCTACTAGGTGAAATCAACTCTCCAGAACTTCTGGCCGAACTCTTATTTTACGCTCTTGAACGAGTTCTGCGAACAAGAGATTTTTTGCCGCTCGGAACTCGTGCTGCAAACTACGGCCAACACGATCCAATTCGATTCATGTCATCGTGCTTCAATGAACTGTACGCTCTGTTTGTTTCGCTTCCGTCGCCGGATTCAGCGTAGTTGGATGGAGAGCCGCTAGTTCAGAAATGGTGGCATTTACTACGTACTAGAATTAATGGCGAAGACAAAAGACGACTGATTCCATCACGACAGATTATTTTTAGTTTACTGACAAGTCTGGTGTGTTTACTAGAATCAATTTAGTTTTGCTTGCTTTGTATTCCTTCTATTGATTTAAGTAGTGTACGATATAGAAAAAGCGGTCCAAGTAGTGAAGCACCAAACTACAAAAAAATGAGCGTTGTAGGTTAACGTTTACCCCGTGCTTGGAATAGGGTCTTGGGGTGCTTAAGCCGATTCCTACCCTATGGGGTTTTTACTCCACATGGCTTTGCCTCATTCTAATAAGATGTTAAGTCAGTTGGAATTATATCAATAAATAAATAAATCTAAGCACAGATAAAAAAAAATATTGAATTTGCTGCGTCACCTAATCCTCATGAAGGGAATGCTAGATTCGGGAGAAAATAATGGGATATTTCATGTCAATTTAAGCCAGATAACGCCTGATCATATCCTGTTGTATAAAAGATTGCAAACTTTGTTGTATGGTGCATGATATATTGCAAACAATTTCGTTGTTTACGCCTTCTCTAGCTTGGAATTAAACCAGGGGAATTTTAGGTGCTTGTTAAATTTTTTTTTTTCTATCTCGTAGGCATTAAGTGTTTCGGGAGAAATAGTGCAGCGTATTGTTTAAAATAGCAACCGTTTCTTTTGCTTTTCATTTAGGTTTCTTAGATCACTAGTCAACTTTGGACGAATTTCCACGGTGAGAATGATTTCGTTTATGGTTTCTATTTTCTTGATTGAAATTAATGGGCACGCGGTGACAAAAGATATATCGCGGATACATTAAGAGACTGATAAACAAAACGTCTTTGCTTGACATGTTCATAATTTTTCTTATCAAAGCCAATATTTATCTCTAAAGGTTATTTTCAACATCAGTCTCCCCTGATTTTTTAACAATGAGTTGAATGTTATTAATGAACCATCGAGCCTCACTGATACCCATTCCATAAGCGTCAGAGCTCGTCATGGCTTATTATTCATCACTCGGCGAACTTATATCAACTCTATTGACACAGCTTACCACTCAATCTCTTAAATCAACAAACCAATTCCATTGAGTAGGGACGCCCGAAAAGATCAATGCCTTCCCGAAGTTATAAATTATTCCTGAAACACCATATTTCTTCATTTCCACCCCCAGCTCATCAACAACACTCAAACAAACTATCAAAGTAAATATACTTTTCACCGTCGGTTAGATATCCCGCAAAGCCAGCGGCTGCGGCACCGTCTGTAGACCACCTCTTCAGAATACCCTTTGACAAATGAGTTCATCATTCTTATTAATTATTTATCGCCTCATAAAGCCGTCAACCCTTTCGAAGGAAGAAACGACTTTCCTTCCGAAGAAAAACCCAACCCATCAACTCGGTCGCTACGCCTCAATTCGACCAAACTTTAGCCGTATAAGTTTCAATCCTAAGAATAGCTTCCCCCCACTCGTCTACCGGAAAGTTGTGTGTGCGTCGATGAAGCATGCAAGGCACATAAACCGACTAAACAGCCACGGCATGGATGCGAGTCAACCAAAGTTCATCAGAGCATGAAAGATTGACGATGGGCGGCGGGCGATCGACTTTCCGTCCAGACCAGTTCCTTCAACGGGATTTTCTGGAGAGTTCCAAAGCTCCCCAACTTCCCCAACTCTTCGCCAGAAAAGTTACCACTATCATTCACCGGGAGATAATTCCGGGCTCAGATCACTCACCAGGCCAATAAGACGTTGGGGGGAAATTCTTTTGGCTAACATTATGCTCCATTGGCATGATAGGATGTGGAATTTCTGTTCCAGAACGAACAATCATCCACTCCGAGTCGTCAGGTGTGTGGTGGGGCTTAATGTGATTAAAATAGCACAACCATAAAGTGTGCCGTTAGTGGAGCTTGGGGGCTTTAATGGTGGATCATCCAGGGGGCTGTTGCGTTTGAATTTGTAGTTTGTTATGGTTATTGCCCTCGCTCGAAGTCGAGGCCTACTGTTCGTGTTTCTCTAGCATCAAAGTCCTCGAAGGGGACTTGTAAATTTTTATGGTAGTCAAAGGGTTTCAAAGGCAGTTTCTTTGATGAAAATTACCACACATTTTGAATGATTCACATGAGGAAAATTAGAACATGAAATATTTCATAGTTGTTGCATTTGGAATGCAACCAAAAAAGTGAAATACATTTCCTGTTAAGCATGTCCTGAAAAGAAAAGCAACCTGAACGAACATTCAGAATCGTTGTTTGCGTTGATTTGATAGAAAAAATAGAATGTTATCTTGAAAAACAAAATCAACTTGTTGAAGAATCTTCGGAGATTTACTACCTTTTCGTAATCGAATTAAAAATTAACCAAGCAACGAGCGAAACAGACAGGCTTCATACCAAACTTCATCTATCTTATCTTCTCTATGGCGATATAATTTTACCATAGCTCATCATCTTTTCATGGTGGTGCTGAAGATGCTTAAGGATGAGGACGACGACGACGAAGATGACGCTAGAAACGACAACGTTGATGACACGTTGTCATCGTTCCGGAACTGACTACTCCTTGCCGGTAACCCGAAGACGACGGCCGGAATCAGTCATTTAAATTTACGAGCCATAACATAGACAGTGACACGATGAACCACTGGCTTGAGGAAATGGGTGAATGTTATCACCACCTGAATCGTCGGAATGATCCGAATTCCGCAAATTTTGTGAAGCCACAAAAAATATTGTTAGAGAATACAACGAAAACAAACCAAAGCGGAGAAATAGTAGCCTAATAAACATTCATGGGCAAAGTTGGTTGGGTGAACTTGTGAGCCCTCAGCAGCTTAATTAACTTGCACTTTCTACAAATAAAGCTGAATTTTTTCGTGTTGTGTGCTGGCAAAGTTTGGTAGGCTAGCCACAAAATTGAAAATTGGAATATATCATTCAATATTTGATGGGTGACAATTTCAAACAGCAGAACTTTAGTCAGATCATCACATGGATGAAAGGATCATGGCTTCTGCAAAAAAAAGCAGCGGGACACAAAAAGGGATTTACTGCATTGTTTTGCACCTTAAAACTCAAGCGTAGTTGAAGATTTACAAGGACTGCAATACTGAACAGCTCATCAAACACGGTGAAACAAATTCCAACAGTAAGAAAGTTATTTACCTCGAAAAAACACGAAATAATTTATTTATTTCATATATCTCACACGTATAATCACATATAATCATCAGTTCTTCTTTCTATTTTCAAAGCTTAGCAACTATAAAATTAAAATCAAATACACTACAAATATGATAAACAAGTCTAAAGAAGTTGTCAGAAGGTTATTTAACTCGAAAAAAACACGAAATAATTGGGTTATTTCATGAATCTATTATTATTATCATTTATATTTATTTAGGAGCCTTTCAGCCATAGCTGGTTCAGCTCCACTTAAAACATAAATAAACAGGGAGACCAGAAGGGTCCCCTCCGTGAATTTAGGGTCCGGAAGGGTCGCCCCTACGGAGTGGTTCATATCGGAGTTTGAATTAACTACAAGTCATTACAGAGTGTTAAGAGTTTGCGTTGTCCTTTTCGTACATGCGTCGTCATCAGTCTGTCGGTTGGTGTTTGTGGTCGTGGAAAGATCCTTTTCGTTCGTGGGTCTGGTATCATGTTGACTGTTTATTGTTGGTGACTTCATTGATCTATATCCGGTTGTACACATCTGCATCTTTGAGAAAATATCAATGCCGCCTCCCTTGTGGTATCCTCACAGAGCGTCTCTTATACTGCCAGGGATACCCCAAAGCTGGCGTGGGCTCTCATACTGAGGGCAGTAACAAATAAAATGCTCCACGGTGTGCTGTACACTACATATTGGGCAGTTAATGTGGAACCGTCCGTTGCCGGACAGGTTGTGAGAGGCCTTGGTGTGCCCTGAACGTAGCCGCTAAATAATACGCTGATTCCGTTGATCGTGGGGGTCCGTCCACTGTGACTTACCCCCTTGATTTTCCTAATGAAAGAAGTGCGCGACTGGGCCCATTCCATGGACCATGCGTTGCGAAGTGTGCTCTTGATCCATTATTTGGCATCTTCACCGGGGACGCTGTGGGTGCCAAGTCTACTCATTCTGCCCATGCAGGCTAGCTTATCTGCCTCAATATTACCTGGGATGCCACAGTGTCCTGGAATCCAAGAAAGTTGTCCCTGGGGGGGGGGGGGGGGGTGTCGCATTATTGCATGGATCGATGGATGAGATGGGGTCTCTGATTCGAGAGCCGGCTTAACGCTGGCTGAGTCCGTGAGGATAAGAAGGGGCCGATCGGTTGATACGGTTTTCACGATACGTACAGGTAGGGCTTCAGTGGAAAAAATGGAGCACTGTGAGTTTGTGGAATTAGCTGAAACTGCAGTCAGCGATTCCTATGCCGACTCTGCCTTGCCAGACCAAACCGTCCGTGTAGCGGATACAGTGTCCACTGTATCGGTCTGCGATATGACCTCTGACAGTCTGCATTGCCAAAGCTCTAAGGGCTCTTTTTATGGTGTTATCGATCTTGACTGCGGGTAGGTTCCAACCTCCAACCAGTGGATCCTGGCCACTTGAGGGAGCTCCTGGTTTACAAGGCTGTGGAGGAGTTGGTTGGCCTCCTCAAGGAGGAAGACTCCTCTGCTAGGACCAGCTGTTTTTCGAGAAAACCTACAGTGCGCCTGCACAACGAAGATGCGATGAAATATTTAAACGGGAGTGCTCCTGCCTTGACGCAGGTGGCAATCCCAGGAGTGGACGGAAGGAGTCCAGAGGTAACTCTGATGGCAGTGTGGTGGACCGAGGCTAGTTTTTCTACAAGCAACTGTCTAGCGAGGCTCGTTATTTCAATTCGGTACGTGATACGGGTGTTGATGATGGCAGAGGCAACTCGTAGCCTTGTTGCGCGATTGCAATCTTGGTGACATCCTGCGATGGTTCAAAGGAGGCTGATTCGAGTACGGCAGTTGGATTTTACCTCGTCGAAGTGAGGGCGGAATGTTAAAGAGTGGTCGATCCGGATCCCAAGGACCCTAACGGTGGAGCTTCGATTGATGGGTCTACCCCCAAGAGGTACCGGTGTAGGGAAAGGTCGATGATTGCTGCTGCAGATGTGGATGTATGCGCTCTTTTTGGCAGACAGTTCAAATCCGATGCCTACGGCCCAGTTTTCTACGTGCCTTGCCGTCTGTATCAGCTTCTTCCGCAAGCCTAGTTGGGTGCTTTTGACAACCATCAGGACAATGTCGTCCGCATACACAAATATCCGGAAATCTGCAGGCAGACCTGAGAAGACTCCGTTCATCCTGATTAGGAAAAAGCTGACAGCAATCACCGATCCCTGCGGCACACCTGTTTCTTCTCTGAATGTGCTAGACCGATGGTTGCCAATGCTAACTTGAATCCGACGGCGGAGAAAGTTTTGTAGAAAATGCATGATATGCCCGCTCAGTCCCCAGGCTGATTTATTTCATGAATCTTACACAATAATCATACATAATCTGTAGTACTTTTTTCTATTTTAAAGACTTAGAAGACTTTAAAGAATCTTTTCAACAGGATAGTTGAAAGGGCCCTAGTGCGTGAAATTTTCCCAGAAAATAATTAATGTAAACGAAACGATTGGAAGCTAACTTGTGAGCAAGTTGAAAGTTTGCCTATTGAAGCGAGACATCACAAAAACCATTCAAAAGATCACCCTATAGACTGCTCCGAAAAATATAAATACACTTTCTTTCTCAAATGAAAAAGGCCATGCTGTAATATTTTAATATTTTATTCTCAAACATAGAAAATAACGTTTGCATTAAAATTAATGGACTTTTTCGGAAGGTGAAAAAAATGCTAAGACAGATAATTGCTTTTGATTAATTTCCCATAGAAGGTAATTATTTAAGCTTACTTGCGAAAACAAATTCTACGCCCTTCCGAGCGGCCCTCCCGACGTTCACGGGAACATTCGCCATGGCGGACAGAAACATACGAGTAGGCATGTTTTTGAGTTCTTTTTTCATTTTATTTATCAATTCCTCCTCAGTTTCCGCAACAAAATTGATGGAGTAGATCTTACACGCTTCAGGTTGGCCCAGAAATTCTCGATGGGACGCAGCTAGGGGACGTTGGGTGGGTTCGCCAACTTGGGTACCACATCGATATTCAGCCGCTCCATCTCCTTCAACGATCGTTACGAGTAGTGAGCCGACGCCAGATCCGGCCAGAACACCGCGTCTTCGCTGTAATGGTATTTCTTGATAAACGACGCCACTTCCGGCAGGCATTTCGCACTATAAATTTCCCCGTTCATGGCCAGTCCAGAGCGAAGGAAGAGCGGCTTTGACATCCCCTTCTCGCTGATTGTCAGCGACAGCAGCACTTTATTGGGGAATTTGGTGTGTGAAATGAACTTCACCTCGGAGCTCACTTCCTTCGTGAGGGATGTAAAATACGGAGTGCCCTGCCAGTCGTTGCCATCTAGGGTTAGAAAGGTCTCGCCGGGAAAATCGAGTTGACCATCTTATTCAACCGCTGCCACTGCGTAATTGCCTGTAGCTCCGAAACCAGTGGACGCGACTTCCGCTTCCTGACAGGTGTATTCATGTTCTCCAGGTACTTTTTCACTGTTTGGCCGGTTGAACCAAACTCCCAGCCAAGCGCACGCAGCGATGTTGCCACTTTTACCTCGGTCTTCCTCTTCAGCATCCTTTTTAGCTTCTTGTCGCTCATGGTCGTCGACCTGCTCGATGCTCTGATTGTTGTCTAATAGTGCCAAGATGTTGTAGATGCCAGAACGGGCGTATCCGGCGTCCACAAAGTGCCGCACGAAGTCCGTTTTCGACGTGGTGGGGTGCCGTTCTTTTAACGCGTACTCTTCTGAACGGAGTTGCTTCACTGTTTTCGCCATCACGGTTAGAGTTCGACTGAAAGAGCTGTCAAATTTTCTCTGCTGACTCATGGGTCACTATGACTGATGCTGCAGGGGTAATTTTGTCAGTGCGGATGAAGGTTAACCCATGAAAAATCGGCAATTTGTCCAATTGTTTTTAACAAACGTTTGCTGGCAAACGGTTGGAATTGCTCCTTCCGTATATTTATCGTGACATAAATGCTTCCTATATCAGTCTTCATTGCTAAAGGATAAAAAATATAGGTCAAAAACGATGTTCAATTATGGTTTTGGAAATGTCGACATCGACCGCGTTGAAATTTTTTATCGAACGTGTAATTCAGTAGATTTTTATATCAAAACACTTGATTAAATATTTTTTTGTGAAAATTTGATTTCTCAAATTTGCTTTGATGTCCTTTAAACTAAAAAGGCTTCTCGTGATGCAATATATTCTTCAAATAAATCACACGCATACGAAAATGCACTCGACTCTTGAACAGGCAGTGTATAGACTGTTCCAAAAAATATAAATACACTTTCTTTCTTGGATAAAAAGACCCGACTACGATTTTTAATTATTTTATTCTCAAATATAGCATACAACAATGTTTTATTTCCATCGTCATTTCAATTTGCTTGATTTTTCGTAGGGAAGGCGAGTTCTCTAACTTTTCCTTTTACACTGCCCATAAGCTTCTGCACAGTGCTTTCTCCTACCATTTTCATCACTTCTGGCTAATCTTTCTGAAATTTTTCACTTTACTTACTTAATTTGTTTTTTATTTCAATTCTTCGTCTTACATACTTTTTTATATTTTTAAGAGTTTTCGGCACTTCAGCTTTGTTTAATGTTTTATGTAATGTGTGTGTTAAGTGTGTTTTGTGTTTTAATACATTTTTTCAATTCAGCCCTTGGGGCATTGTTAGTTTAAAAATGTGATAACCTACCTAATCTACAACTAAAACTACAATTTGAAAATCCTAGGGGTGGGAAACCAGATTCCGGATGATCTGGTGATCCGATGTTAGGCAGCGCGCCCTGTACCGATTGATAGACTCACTAAAGCAATCATCGAGCATTTCCATCTCGGCCAGACGGTGTACCTCAGGTGTTCTTGTCCTTAAAGGAGTGTTCAGGATCATCATGAGGAACTTATTTTGAACGTGCTGAAGCTTCAGATGATGTGTTTTTGCGCAACTCACCAAGATTAGCATGCCGTACTCGATGACTGGAAGTATGATTTACTTGTATACAGCAAGCTTGTTTCTCAGGGATAACGTAGACCTTCTGTTGATCAATGGGTACAGTAGCTCCAACAGAACGTTACACTTTGTAACAGTTTTGTCAACCTGCTCCCTGAGAATAAGCTTGCTGTCTATGGTAACGCCAAGATTCACAGCTGTTTAGGCAAATGGGGAGTGTGGGAAGAAGATGTCCTGGGTCTTCGCCGTGTTGATACAGATTTTCCATTCGGTGAAGTATTCTGACATTCAGGCTTCGCTGCAGTTTCGCTGTAAGCGCTCTTGTTACTCTACCATTGTGGACGACTGCGGTATCGTTGGCGAACAACGACAGAGATCCATTTTCAGGGAGCGTGGGTTTGTCCGAGGTAAATAGGTTGAACAGAAGTGGAACTACTATACTTCCCTGCGGAACACCAGTGAAGATCTCCTGCGCATCAGAAACTGCACCTTGCAGCGAAACATGGAATATGTAACTAGAAATTAGAAGAAAAATTAGTATTTTCCATTTAATTCCAACTACCTTTGCTTATCTTCGACAGATACGCGTATTTCGTCTACAATGTGTAGACTTCTTCAGTGTCTCGTACTAATAACTCGACTTTGACTTTGAAAAGTCGAGTTATTAGTACGAGACACCGAAGAAGTCTACACATTGTAGACGAAATACGCGTATCTGTCGAAGATAAGCAACGGTAGTTGGAATTAAATGGAAAATAAAAATTTTTCTTCTAATTTCTAGTTACAGGTATTCCACTAAACAGCTCAAACCCTTTAGGATTCATGGAATATGTTTTAATAATCTTCACCAGGAAGATGGGTAGATTGTATCGTTTTAGCTTGTACACCAGGCCATCGTGCAACACTTTATCAAAGGCCTTCTCGATATCGAAAAGTGCCATGGCAGATGATTTCGCAACAGACTTGTTCCGTCTGAGGATGTTGGTTACTCGGTTAAGTTGGTGCACTGTTGAGTGACCACGTCGGAATCCGAACTGCTCGTCGAGCAAGATGTTAAGCTCCAACAGTTTCGATACTCCTGAGAAAAGGCTGATGGGCCTATAGCTCTTGGAACATGAAGGATCTTTCCCAGGTTTCTGGATGGGGATGACTTTGGCTGGCTTCCAACACGAGGAGAAGTAGCCTAGGCAGAGGCATGGGATGAAAACCATGGTCAGATGGTTATAGAAATGGGGGCTCAATTGCTTGAGTTCCAAGTTCATGATATTATCGAACCCGGGGGCCTTCATGTTTGTTGAGCCTTTGATATAAGTCAACAATTCGTCAGCTGAGAATACAACTCCTCTTTTAAATCGTTGGGGCTTAAATGGATGCTAGTAATAAGCGCACTAACGGCAGCTTCGTGTGGACTGACGATGTTTTGTCCGAGATTATGGGAGCTGATGAAGTGTTGACTTATCTCAGCAGGCTTCTCTGCAGGAGTTATCAAGTGATCCTTAGAGCCGTACGATCGGCTGGGCGATGTTTTTCCCCATGTTGGTGAGGAAGATGTCGATTGTCGACTGGACTCCGCATCTGCTCAATCGGGTGGGCGTATCTGGGCCCAGGACGGTGTAATGTCCCTCTTCCAGGTCTTCCTGCAGAACTATTCCGTTCTGATTCCGCTGGGTGTTCCACCGGGTGTTCCGCTGGGTGTTCCCCCAGGTTTCGTGTTTCGCACTTAGGTCGCCGATGATGATGAACTGCCCCTGCCTTTGAGTTAACTTGCGCATTCATTCCGTAGGACCGTTATTGTTCCGATAGCGGTGCTGGTTTACTTGGGACAATAGGCCGCGATGATGATGATAGGCTCGACTCCGATGCCTTCGATAGACTGCAGCTGAAAACTCGGAAGCAGATGGCAGTTGATTTTGTAGCGCAGGGCAATCGCAACTCCTCCTTCATGAGAGCCGCTACGGTCGCACAATCCGGTATCCTGGGATGAAAATGCTGTAATCCGGCTTGAGATGTTTCTCGGTAACGATATCGATGGCCTTCCTGTTAAGCAAGTCACCGAGCTCAACTATTTTGTTCCGGATGGAACCAGCATTCTTTTTGAGGATGGTGTAATTATGGTCCATGTTTGAAAATAAATGTCATCGTTTCGGATGAGGCGGCTTTGAGCTGTTTCTCCTTCGAGCGGCAGGATCGTAGTTGGCCGTTGAGCTCTTGGACGAACTCAACCATTTGCTCGAGGTCCTAGAGCTGTCCATCGGCCGGTGGTTACGTGGAAGTACTGTAACCCGGATTGCACCAGCCTGGAAGAGAAGCCGGCACGGGGGCGGCGGTGGCTGCCGCGAATCGTTGCTGTACGGATGATGACGGCCGTTTTGCATGGCGATAGATTCGGCACTTGGTATCGGAGCGTTGGGAAATTCTCCTCATCCATTCAAGGTTGTGGGCGGCGTTGACCAGGCCTAGACTTGGTGGACGTCTGTTTGTGAATGGCCAAATACTGCGCTCGTTTGGGACAGGCTCGGTTGTTACCTTCGTGGTTAGCGCCACAGTTGGCGCACTTTTATGGGCATCTTCATCCATCGAGGTGCAATCCATTGTTGTGTGTGTTCCTTTAGACTTTCCACACTGGGGTTTCATGTGGTAGTTTCGGGTCCCATGACCAAACGCCAGACACTTGCTGCACTGTGTCACGTCCAGCTGTCTCGGGCGATACCGGTCCCACTCGATAATGACGTTGAAAAGGGCCCGTCTTTTCAACAGGTCCACCATCATGACGGACCCCTTCTCCAAATGGACCAGATAGAGTTGGTCCCGATGATTTCCCTGTTGTTGATGTCTGATTGCGAACACCTTCACTGGTTCAAAGACGCCGCTTGCAACTCAGCGACTATTTTCTCTGGAGTGAATTCTGGAAGGCATCGTGAGTGTCAAACTTGTGTTGCTTGGCACTAACAGCACGGTAGTCAGCCTCCACCGAGCACATTATCTTTGTGCCCGTACTGCACAGCTTGTACAGTGGATTAACTTTAATCGCTGCAAGCTCCATCTTAAGGGCAGCGATGTCTCTTGACGTGGTGAATAGCGGCGGGATCTTCATCTTTTTCGGTATCTCCTGTACCGGGAGCGCAGCTAATCGATTGCTCGGTAGTAGTCGGTCGTTGGGGTCCGATGCACCGGTGTCGTCATGTCGTAGCCGCTTCCAGCCGCTCGGTTTTGCTGATGTCGCTGGTGTGGATGTCACCACTTGTTGATTTTTTCGACCCATTGCCACGGCAACAGGTCGAGTGAGAACATTTTCACAGCCTTGCAGCGCATGCGATAGTTTACGAACCGGACGTGCGATCGTGGGAATTCGGACCGGGGGGGCATGAGTACCATGAAAAAACAAACTTCGTATCGATAGAGCGAAAAACACAACCGAACGTGTCGCTTGTTCAAACTGGAATGCTCTGAACTGCGTCGATACACGCCTTATTATACAGTTTATACAAACCAACAAGCTTATCGGATTGGTTGCAAAAAAAAAAACACAAAATGTTAGTAGGAAAAGGAGACCGTATTCCCGTGGCCGTCTCAGGGTTATGATGAAAAAAAGAAGAAGAAACAGGTGTCACTCGACATTTTCTGGATAAAATAAAGATCTGGCCGCATCCAGAACCCTTCACAGGGACCTGTTCCTGGAAAATGGGCATATCCTGGACATGTCCAAGCCGATTTTTGAGTTCAACGTAACATTTGCTTGGAAAATGTTCCCGTATTTACTAGAGAAAAATATTTCTGAACGGCATTCTGTAAAAAAATTCACCAGAAAATCGACATGTGAAACGTCCCCTCCAGAAACCCGGAATATCTCCGGTATGCGCAAATTATGGCCATTTCCGTTAATGTATTACATAAAAACATTAATTTTACCGTCGAATGCTTCTAAGAGAATTAAAATCGGTCAATATTTCGTGAAGTAAGAGCAATTCAAAGTTGGCCGTATAATTGCCTTTCCTAGTTATTTTGTGTATTGTACACCGTACTGTACACCGTGTCCAATATATTCTCATACAAAATAAAACTCTATTTACTTCAAATCGATTATCCAGATTTTATTGATGACTATACCCATTCCAGTGCAATATAAAGCTTGCTTCAGATATAATTGGAACAAAAACAATTGCCTGTATTTCAGGTATCCAAATCCGTCCACCAGGAGCGCCACAATATGATCAAAAGTTTGTTCCAATTCTAAATGAAGCAAGCCTTAATACTGATCAACTACAGCATATGTTTTGGTATAACACAGGCATTTCGTCCCAAATTCGTTTGATTACGGTTTTGAGTTGGTCCATATTAGACGCCCTGTGGTCATTTACCTTCGTCAGCATGTATAACCATACGAAATAATCCAGGGAATTCAGATCTGGTGAACTGGGAGGCCATTCGTTCTTGTCCAAAAAGTCGGTCCAATTTTCTCAGCACCAGCCCTGAACGAGATTTGCAGTATGCGATGGCGCTCTGTCCTGCTGAAACACATACCCTAGCAGCACACTTGTTTCAAACGAGTAAAAGTAGCTTCAATGGGACTCAATCCAGTCACAATCAAGTTGCTGTATCCAATCAACTAAGTCAAGTAAGTGATCATTTCCAAACACCTCTTGTACAAATGGCTTGACAACTTTCTTCAAAACTTCCGTTTTATAATATACGGCATTTACTTTAACGCCTTTTTCGATGAAAACCAGTGGTAAAAAAGACGCTTTGAAAGGCTGAACTCGCTCAAAAGGGCACTGCATCATCCTGCCGGTCAGATTGAGTACCAGTCTTGATAAGGATAACTTAGGTTGCTCCCGTTTTGGTCGTCTTAACGAAGTTGATGCTAAGTAATTGATGACGAAAAGGGGAAAATAGGTTGAAATTCATAATAATTCAGAATTCCAAACAATTAAATATTTTGAAAAATGTTGGAGAGTAAAACTCAAAGGCTACGCGATGCGTGATTCATCTAATTTATAGAGATTTTAAAAGAATCCTTGAATCAATTAAACATGGTACCTCATCCACTACAGAAGGGAAATTCATTGTTCGTGCTTAATTACAAAATATGTGCATTTTTAAACATCACTGCTATAGCTTACCTTGAAAAATTCTAGAGTCTGCTTCATTTAGACATTTTCCAAAATAGCTGCCTTGAAAAATGCGTTTAGATTTTGAAACTCAACCTAACTTTTGATTGCCAATAATGCTTGAAAATAAATTTTGGACTGAATATCATTTGAGATCTATGATAACAATTGACCTACAGTATAAAAACTTCTCACGATTTGTAACCGGCAATTTCCGTTCCAATTGTAATTTTAAAGAATGTAAATAGATAATTAAAAATAAGATTCAAAATAAGTTCAAAAATAGTTAAATTTTCCCCTGTCAAAACTTAAAAGCTACTATAAAATAATTATTTACTATATACAACGTGCATTTGAATGAAAACACCTTAAATAAATCATTACTCTAGCTTAGAAAATTTATCTTAGGTGTTTTAATATAAATTTTCTAAGCTAGAGTAATGATTTATTTAAGGTGTTTTCATTCAAATGCACGTTGTATATAGTAAATAATTATTTTATAGTAGCTTTTAAGTTTTGACAGGGGAAAATTTAACTATTTTTGAACTTATTTTGAATCTTATTTTTAATTATCTATTTACATTCTTTAAAATTACAATTGAACGGAAATTGCCGGTTACAATCACCCGGACTTCATTGAGAAAATCGCAGATTTTCGTATTATAAAGAGGTAGTTATCGCGTTATGGTTAACAACATTGCCGTGAACATTCTTACTCTCACTTGTTTGATGAGAGCGGCACTCTGATTTCGGCTTCACAGATGGATTTGAAACGATGATTGATACCACTAGGGTGCTCTTTCCTTCCAGATCCTGATGTTTTGCAAAAATTGAGTCACCTTTGGGCACTCACTAACAAACGTTGTTAATGGGAATTTGGGTTGTTAGGACTTTCATTAGGGTGATCTTTCTTACTCTCAGTCGTTACAGAACCAAGAGCGGCACTCTTTTCTCTACATTCCGGATAGATCTTAAACGATGATTGGTCCTACATGGGAAGCTCTTTCATTTAAGTTTTTTGGCGAATTGAAGAGATGGAGTCACCTATGGACACTCACCCTTAGAGGAATATCAGGTAATTGGAATACGAAGGAATTAGTAGGAGTGAAAATTCTTACTCTCACGTCTAATGAGAGCGGTGCTCTGCTTTTCTCGTCGCAGGTGAATCTGAAACAATGATTGATACCTGGGAAGGTGCTCTTTTCTTCCAGATTATATTGCGTTGAACAAATTGAGCCGCCTAGGGTCACTCACTCCATCAGGAAGGGAAAAATAATCATAGAGAATGAAAATTCTTACTCTTAGTATGATACTAAGAGCGGTTCTCTTTTCTTCACGTGTGAGATGGATTTGAAATGATGATTGATCCTCCAGGGGAAGCTCTTTCCTTCCAGATCCTGGTCACTCGTGAAGATTGAGTCACCCGTGGTCACTCATTCTCACTATCTTTACATTTAAGTCAATTTGGAAACAGACCGATAATTAACGTTTCATCAACAATAAGTGATCAAATTTAACACCAGCCATCTCAAGGATCAGAACTGTAACGTTTTTTTTTTTTTTTTTTTTTTTTTTTCGGAATCATCAAGCTATATTTACATCTTTTTTTTTTTTTTAACTATTTGTTGAGAAAGCAGAATCTCGCCTTAAATATATAATTTGTATTTCACGATCCGAAAGCAAAGGTGGGTTGATAAGTCAAACTCTGTGCGTCCTTTATATAAATGGACTATAATTTAAATTGTTTAATGCGTTAATAAATCAGCCAGGCTTTAAATGGCTGGCAGGCCAAACGCCTAGAGATTTTCCTGAAAAATCCTCCAATTCATAGGATGAAGATCCTTTCTTGGATTTAATGCGACAGGGCAAATATTGTCGGCCATATTTGGCATTATAATGTTCGCCTGCATTGGACAACTTCATGTTTCGGCGAAATACAAGTTGTCCGAGCTCAAAAGGTTTGGCAAATCGATGGTGACGACGATTGTAGGCGGAGCGAGATGCTTCGTGTGCCTTATGAAGGTTTTTCTTGACAATATCGTAGATCCTGGAGAACATTTGCTTGCGCCTTTCCTCCTGTTCTTGATCTGTCAAGGAATCCTCATGTCGGGCCCGACGATGGTCAGAGCCCTGTTCGGATATTTCATGTCCATGGTTTATGTAAAAAGGAGTAAATCCGGTCGAAGCATGTATGCTTGTATTAAGAATTAGTTCTATTTCCGAAACCCGCACATCCCAGGAGCGTTGATCATCCTGGACATACGTTCTAATAGCAGCATTAACGGTACGATTTACACGCTCAACTGGGTTTGCCTGGGAATGATAGCGAGAATTCAGCCAGTGCTCAACATTGAAGTGTTTTAATAGTCCCTTGAAATCTCGTGAGAGAAAGCATGAACCATTATCCGTTATTATAATTTCAGGAACGGAGTTCCTAAAAAACCACTGATCCTTCAATGTTGAACACATGCCTGAACTATCAATCCTCCTGCAGGGATGGAGCATGACCCATTTAGAAAAATAGTCTGCCACTACGAGCAGATATTGGTTTCCCTTGCGACTTCTTGGTAGAGGACCTATAAAATCTATAGATACGACTTGCCATGGTCGATTTGCAAGCCGCATCTGACCCATTTCCGGTGTAACTGCTGTGGATGGGGCTTTTGACTCTTTACACGTTTGGCATCTCTGTACATAACGTCGAACCTCTGCGCTCATTTTTGGCCAATAATATTTCTGGCGGATTCGGGACAGAGTTCGTTCAAATCCTGGATGCAAGCAGTTATCGTGGCATTCATTTAGTATTTTATTTATGCTCTCCGAGGGTGGAATTAATTTCCACTCAAACCTCGAATCTGAAGGTGAATCTGGGACAGAGATAAACTTGTACAGTTTGCCATCCTCTACCTTAAAATCAACGTACTCATCTGGTTTACTCATGACCTTTTCTTCATGGAAGTATACCAAGGTTCAGTCGATGAAGCCGAAATTGCAGCAATACTACGTGAGAGGGCGTCTGGTACTACATGGTCTTTGCCTTTGCGGTGCACCACTGTCATGTCGTATTGCTGAAAATCAAGGCTCCACCTACTGCACCTAGATCCTACTTTCCATTTAGAATTTAGGATATGTGTCAAAGCAGATGAGTCCGTGATTAGGTAAAGTGATAACCCTCTATATAACCTCGAAATGCATCGATTGCCAGGAGGGCGGCAAGTGCTTCTTTTTCCGCAGCATGATAATTGCGTTGAGGAGAAGTGAGCTTATGTGAAAAATACCCTATAACTTTCTCCCCATCATCATGCTGTTGGGTGAGCACTCCTGGTAACGTTCACACTAAGATTTTTTTACAGAAATCTGTAAAACTTTACCGAATTCTAAACAGCTGAACGTTCGGTAATCCGATTTAACAGATTTCGGTAAAATTTTAAAGTTTTCGAAAAAAATTACCGGATTCGGTAAAATTTAACGTTCAGTTTATTTAACTCAGCATATAATTTGATTATTTAATTATTTTTATTTTTCATAATTCATCAAAAAAACACTACATAGCTAAATTTTTACAATTTAATGCACTTTTCTTCATCTGAAAACGAAAACCGCCGCTCGTTGAACAACTCAGCGTAAACCAACAATTAAACTCTCCTGCTCCACCTAAATATTGGGAACGTGTGACTGATGATCTTTATCACAATAATTCCGAAGTTTTTGAAATTTCCTACCCTAATTCAGGTGATAATCGTCCGTATGTAAATATTAAAATATATGATACTAAGATTAGTGCCCTTCTAGATAGTGGCAGTAATGTAACGCTTATAAATAACCTTACATAAATCCAGAAATTCCACGATATTAAGATCTGCTAATGGCGATCATTTAGATGTGATTGGGCAACTATATATGCCATTTAAATTTAACGGTAAAATCAAAATTTTGCCAACGTGGGTAGTGCCTGTTCTCTCTGTCCCTTGTATTTGTGGTATGGACTTCTGGCGTAAATTCCAGATTCAACCAGCGATATTAGATTGCAATTTAATCGCTTCTGAATCTGATTGCTCTTCAGCGTTACCTTCAGCAACATTGAACCTTGAAGAGCAACATAAAATAGAAAGTATTAAAAGTTTATTTTTACCTGCTAAAGAAGGGCAGCTAACGTTGACTTCTCTAGCTTGTCATAAAATTGATATTAAAGAGGAATGGAAAATAAAACCACCCACACGTCAATTTCCATATGTGTTGTCCCCGAAAACTCAGCAATTAGTAGCTGAAGAACTAGAACGATTATTACGAATTGGGATCATTGAACGGAGCAATTCAGACTGGTCTTTGAATTGCGTTCCGGTGATCAAACCCAACAAGGTTAGGCTTTGTTTGGATGCTCGTAAGATCAACGAACGTACGATACGTGATGCCTATCCCTTGCCCCACCCTGCCCGTATTTTAGGTCAATTGCCAAAGGCCAAATATTTATCTACCATTGATTTGTCCGAAGCCTTTTTGCAGGTGCCCTTGCATCCGGCTTCAAAAAAATATACAGCATTCAGCGTGCAGGGCAAGGGATTGTTTCAGTTCACCAGAATGCCCTTTGGTCTTGTCAATAGTCCCGCTACGTTGGCAAGACTAATGGACAAGGTCTTAGGTCATGGTGAGCTGGAACCAAATGTCTTCGTTTACCTCGACGACATCGTCGTGGTAACGGAGACATTTGAGCATCACGTAAAGTTACTCGAAGAAATTGCACATCGTCTCAGGCAAGCCAATCTCAGCATCAACATTCAAAAATCGAAATTTGGGGTATCCGAAATCGCCTTCCTAGGATATCTTCTAAGCGTGGATGGTCTTAGAGCGAATCCAGAGAAAATTCAGCCAATTGTGGACTATGAAAGACCACGACCATCACAAAGCTTAGAAGATTCTTAGGAATGGCTAATTATTATAGACGGTTCATAGCCAATTTCAGCGCCATAGTAGCGCCATTGTCAGAGCTACTTAAATCATCTTCCAAGGTGGTGAAATGGAATGAAGAGGCCGAAGTTTCATTTTGTAACATCAAGGAATGTTTGGTCACGGCTCCTATTCTTAGCAGCCCCAATTTTGACAAAGAGTTTAGTATACAGACGGATGCAAGCGATTTTGCAGTGGGACACCTAAGATAAATTTTGAATTTGAAATTGAATACAAAATATCTAAAACGCATAGGCTTGTACCACAGTAGATATCTACAACACCAATACTAACACAAATCTGTATGGTGTCAACAACGCAATCTATGAAAAAACTGTCCCAAAAGAGGGGGCTACTGGCAAACTCTGGTTGGGAAACTCGTCCACTTTCGCACGAACCATAGGCCTCATCAGTTCTTAGTTCCATTACCAAAAAGTTCTCAAAAGTAAAGTGAGGAGAAAATACCACGGGTATTAAATTCATTAAAATCCGCAGTGCGAGAAAGCGCGTAGTGAGCGAAGTTCTTCCCAGGTAATTATCGCCGCTTTTACCCAATACCAGTTGCCAGTAGCCAACTATCCCCTAATTCGTACCATGTGGATTCATTTTTATCAACCCAGAACCCCGATCGCAGTGGGACCGCTGTGCCGCTGCGGATTTATTATTTATTTGATAAAGCCACATTTAGGCGATCACCGCCGCATCTATTTTTCGAATACTCCGCCCGGGTTGGTTGATGCTACGCGAGGAGAGAAAAGCAGAACGGCCGCACCATACATTTGGGCCCTACACTTTACACCTCACACACAATTCGTAAGTAAATTAATAAAAAAAACTGTATATATTAGGTTAGGGAAAAATAGGTTCAGGAGTTAGATTTAGGTTAAAAATATATATTTTCTAAGTTATGAATTCCAGTAAAATTGAATTAAATTGAATTGTTGTAAATAGTAGGTTAATAAATTTTCTAATTTGCATATACCCTGAGAACAATAGCAGCTTTTCTCTAAGGTACAGAATAGTCCTTCTAACCGCCGAAAAGTTACTATCAGATTGAAGATGTGTAATATATTTTACCTACCTTTATTTTGCATAATTGTCAGGAGAGTGAAGAAGAAACAACTCCATCGAAGAATAAGAAGAATATTTTATTTCAACTGGTTTGCTAAACATTCTCATTCAAGAAACGAATAAATCTTCCCGAAATTCAATGCGGAAATAAAAAATTTCAAAATAACGAGGTCAATGGACACGGTAGGAACTCGTAAAAAACAACAAAAGCAACATAGTAGCTCTTGAAAAATTGCCGTTGGCAACAATAGAGGCAGAAACCTACTTCCACGTCCCATTCTCATAATATCCCGATTTAAAGCATTTATTTTCATCGTTAGCTGTTATGTTGCTTGGCAATACCGTTTCGCTTCTCATTATTATGTTCTCGAGAAACACAGCGCTGCAGCTTAGAAGATGAAATAGTGTCATTTTTCAAAGCATTATTGCCTTTACGAAGGAAAAAAAGTTGAAAAAGTTGGAACGGAATGATTATTTTTTTCAGGTGAATAAAGCTGGTATTTATGTGAAAAGTTCCTCGCCAATAAACGACCACCCTCGCGCAGTTAAAGTTCAAAAGTGTTGAATAATTTATCTCCATCGATTGGCAATCGGACGAGAGATCCCATCAAAATATGATAATTGAAAAGATAAACTCTTGCTGTTATCCTTTTTTGGAGAATCCCCATCAATCAAGTTTTTTTTTATTTTTTTTTTCTCGCCGCCCAATAATCAGAAGAGCTTGAACGTATTTTACCAAGCAAGCGGTGAAGCGAGCACAGTTCCATCCATTTTCCCATCATTCGCCATCTTTAAGAAGAATAAAAGAGCGCGATTGGAAAAAGTTTCTCGATTTTATACCCGGTTTGCAATGGTGCTCCAATACATGTTGTTTGTTTATGAAATTTTGGATTATAAATCTACATCATTTGATTAAGTTGTTTTGTTTGCCTATCGGTGCTAGGTTTCTTCATTAATCAATGTAACGATAAGTAACGTAAACTCCTATACTTGTTTATATCCTTGCATGGGTGACTTTCAGCCACCTGGGCTGATTCGTTACAGTACGCAAACTCGATCCCCCTCTACCAAACACGTATTACTTAATTTATGAACGCACCACAGAGAAGCAGAGCAACCACATTTTTTTCATTTCCATTTTAATCGAATTCACCACAATCGATCATGTCGGAATACATTTATAAAATTTTCTTCCGTTCGGTGGGTGGGAAACAGGTTGAGGTGAAGGATTCGATTTGTAATGTAGCCCTCTTCCATGCCAGTTGTCGGAGGGCTAGTGGGAGGAAGTGTGCACCTCATTGGTATATGATTTGAACTTTCCATGGATTGGTACAAATGAAATGAAGTTGTTCGTAAGGAAGGAGAGGGTTCAAAATATCCTACGATACCTTGAATAATAGAAAAGAGGCGTCAATCTTGATTGAAGACGATGAATGTTGGTCAGTTTGAGAAAATAGTGATTCCCATTCAATGAACACTTCTACATTACTGTAATAGTTGATATATGATTTTCATCTCTGAAATCTAACTGCATCAAATGGAAAGATTTTCCTTCGACAAGTCTGACATGTGAATCCAACCCATCCATGCATCCACAAATCAAGATACATAGAGAAATTCCCTCCAATGTATCACCCCAATCAACAGCTTCCTTCCCATATCAGTCACAAGTAGAACCTTGTTTTGCTCATTCGCATGACATGACAGTTCCTATCCATCAATAATTCATCTCTCATAGCTGACATTCATAACTTTCCCTTTTTCTTTCCCCCGTTTTATTGTTTTTCTGTTTGTGCAAGAACTCTGATGCTGGTTTTGCAGGAATATTTCTTCCTTGTCTTGTGGTGTCTTCTCGAGAAGAACTTTAAATCCCTTGCGACCGAACGTGTGGCCATCTTTTGACTCATCTACAATATCAAGACTCCAATGAAAAAAAAAATGGAAAAAAAAATGATTCTCAGTCATAAAAATGACTTATTCCCCCATTCGGCGGCCCAGGATAGCTCTTTCTGAGAAACGAAACAAAAAGAAAATATATCTACATGAGTATTAGGGTGGTTCAAAGTATTGGTTTTGCTTCACCCCACTCAGTCGATTTCAAATCAAGTTCCGACTATTCTCTCATAAATTTGAGCTCAATTGGTTTTGAACTAGAACTGAAGTTTCTAGTTTCAGGTGCTCTCTCTCTCTCTTTCTTTCTCTCTCTCTCCTCTCTCTCTCTCTCCCACCCACACACACACACACACACTCAGAGTTTAGTAGAGCAACATTTCGTTCGGAATTAAGACTCCAGAAACTTGAATTTCATTTTGATTGCGCCTATCTCACAATTACTCCCACATCAATGAACGAACTGGTAGTATACCGAGGTCAGTCCGGCGATTACGCGTGGAAACTGTCTTCCGGTTTGTTGGCGCCCCGACGATCCAAATGTAGTTTTTGTCCGCTCTCTACTCGGCTAGTCCCCAGTTGTGGACCTTGCCTACACCAACAAAGAGTTCGATGGACATTCTTCCGAAACCGATTCTTCAGTTATTCACGGGTCAAGCGGTACGATTCGGCACGACCACTCCGATAGACCATTCTCGCTCTCCGGTCACGGTGTGAGCCTGTTAAGTATGATCCTTTTCAGTAGCTTTCCGAGGGTATCAAACGTAGGGTCATCGATGCTGGACCCTGGCTGTTTCCACCTTCAGACCCTTCGGGCCAGGGACTTATTCACTGAGCTCTTCGTTGGAGATCCGTGAGCTATTGGATTCAGCTTCTTCGTCTTCATATGGCGTAGGCGATCACAACATTGAGTCATGGTGCGGAAAAAGACCTTCCACGATTGCCTTCAACTTGACTTTTCCGTACACATTTCACCAGGAGTCGCCGGGCCCTTCAACTTTGTCACCACGATTCGATAAGTGTTACCCCATGGGTTGGCATCAGCTTCTCGGCAAAGCTCTTTGACGCAGTCCGATTTGCTCAGCCTGATCTCCTCTTCGCGAAAAACGGGTCTCCGTTCCCTCTTGGCATCAGTTCTTGCCCTCTGCACACTGCTTCTCGCTCGGAAACATGTAGCACGGAGGGTACTGTGTGTTCCGTTCCACCAGTAAACTGGGCGCCGTTGGCACTTGGGCTCCATCACAAGCCATTACTATCGCTTCTGTCAACTCCCCTGGTTCGAGAATTGCACCACTGTGTGTTTGAAGCGCTTCGATAAAGACCTTCTTGTCGAAGTCCTGTATCTTTCACTTCCGCTCGCGGGTCCTCGTTCACCTCGTTACCATATAGGCTCGCGGGCGGACGCTGTAGGTTACCGCTTGGTGATCGCTGTGGGATTACTTCTCACTGACTCTCCAGGTCATGTCCTCCGTAAGCGAAGGACTCCAGAACTTGACATCGATTATCGATTCACGACCATCTCTGCAGAATGTGCTGACCGTGCCCTCATTACAAAGCCTTACATTCAGCTTCGCAAGAGCTTCCAGTAATCTGTATTCTCTTGCATTGGTAGGTCTGCTACCCCACTCCACGACCCAAGCGTTGAAATCACCTCCGATGACCACCGGTTTTCGTCTGGCCAGCGTATCAATGAGTGCATCCAACATCCTTTTGTACTCTTCGTCCGTCCACCTTGGAGGTGCATAACAGCTACACACGAAGATTCCATTGATTTTGGCAATCACGAAACCGTCATATGAGCTTTAGACCACTTCTTGGATAGGAAATTTACCCATGAACTGTATTGCCGCTATCTGGGCTCTGTCCGCCACCCAATTTCCGGTTTCGGTGGAACCCGATACGGCTCTGCTATGATCGCAACATCACACTTCGTCTCTGTTGTTGACTTCCATAATAGTTGCTGTGCGGTGTCTAATTCCCGGCAGTGAATCTAGCCTACTCCGACGGAGAGTTCCCCGGCGAAAGAATTTCTCCAGAAACTGACCTAGCCAGTGGCGCTGGAAAGTTGATCATTACGCCACTTTCTCTGCAGCTCGGACAGTATTCGCGTTACTATCCGGTCGACATCGTTCCATTTCTCTTCTTTTTGGCCATGAGCCTGAATACTCCGGTCAGTTTTCCCGGTTACGCTTTGTTTTGAACGCTGAAAACCTCAAATTTGAGGTTGCGGCGACGCTTGCCAGAAGGCCGCTATTCATGCTCCTCGGCCCGCTGACGTTTGGCATGATCCTTGTTATCGCACTGACAGCCTTTGACGCCTTTTCGCAGGCGTAATCGACATGTGCGTTGAAATTTAAACGGTCGTCGACCATCACCTCTAGGTGCTTCAGCGCACGCTTCGATGCAATTTCGTGTTCTCCGACGATGATGTTTACTAGTTGAACGGCTTTCCGGTTGCTCACTAGCACTACCTCCGTCTTATGATGGGCCAGCTTTAGTTTTGCTCCTATCATCCATGCTTCAATGGTATCCAGCGCCTCCGCCGTCAACATCTCGACCTCTTCTAACGTCTTGCCAGTTATAGTTAACACGACATCGTCAGCGAATCCAGAGATTTCAACTGCAGCGTTAGTACTTCATTTTACATCGCGTTCTAGAGCGTTGGACCAAGAATGGAACCTTGTGGCATCCCCGCCGTAATCGTGATTGATTTTTGGCTCAGTTCCGTTTCGTACTCCAGGACTCTGTTCTGAAAGTAACTTTTCAGCATCCTGCACAAGTAGCAGGGAACACACATCCTGTGCAGTGCTACGGCGATAGCCTCCCAGCTAACACTATTGAAAGCGTCGATTGTTAATACGGCGCAAATTCGATTTCTTCTTTCTTCTGTGTGGATGCCTTCTCTACACTTTACACGACTGTCCGGATTGCATCCGCCGTTTAGACTCCCTTTCGGAATCCGAATTGTCTCCTCGATTGACTACTCTCGCTCTCCGTGCACTGTGTGAGCCTGTTAAGCATGATCCTTTCCAGTAGCTTTCCCAGGGTATCCAACAAACGTATGGGTCTATACGATGCTGGATAGTGTGAATGTAGTTCACCTCCCCCTCAGTGCACCTTGAAATGTTAAGCTCCCCATTAACGGCTAACCGGATAACGAAGGGAGCACCTTACGGTGCATTGGGGTGGATGCCAGTAAAACCCCAATTATGGCAACTGGCTGCGAAAAGAATAATGAGTGGTACCGTTGTATTCGGGCTGGCACCTGTGTCGTCTCCCTCAGTACTGCCGGGTGACACCGAGCAGGAAATGGCGAGGTTCCCGCGGTACAGGTTGTCTCCGTCCCACTAAAACCTTGGCAGGCCTCGAGTACGTTCGATTCTCCACAGCCAGACCACGTCAGTCGGGCAGGAGTAGCTCAGATGACCCTATATCTGTCTTACGCTGATCCGGCTATGAACAGGGTTCCTAAAGAAGGGCCGTGTCATGGCCTCCCTGCTCGCATGGCCTCCCTGCTTACAAAGAAAACCATAGGATCACAATAGCGACTACTCCACGTGGGCTTGGATAGCGGCTAGTGGGGGCCCAATAACATGGAAGAAACTAAAAAATAAACAGCGAATCCGTTCGCTAAAGGCGAATCCTAGCGAGGTCCCCACCGCGTAAAACGGTGGAATATGGCGTGAGCTCGTGCGATAGTGCTACGGCATCGGATGCAGGTGTCACCAAACTGGGCGTGACCATGGATGGGCCAGGACTCATCCGGGCCAAGGACAAGATGCGGGAAACCCTTCCTAAAGTGTTGGAGGTGTCCGAGCAATTGGACGCGACCATTGACTTTACGTCATCCCGTACGCACATTGCGAAGGACCTCAAACTGAGCCTCCTTAGGCTACGCATGACAGTCCAAACTGCAAGCAAAGAGAGGGAAGAGCTGGAGGCCAAGCTCCTAGCTGAGCAAAGTGCCAAAAATTGGCACGGCTAGCAGCCACCGAAAGAGGATGGATAAAGCCTCGAAGCAGACCAGACGGAAGTATCCGTCTCAGTCGGAGAGTAAACCCCATCTACCATGGGGCGGGGATCTTCATGCCAGCTAGGCAGACCTCGGGTGAAACGGCACCTGGCGCTTCAAAGAAGCGTATAGTGTCGGAAGCGAACCTACGCGAACGAGGCGGCGGAGTCAAAGGGTCTATCCTCACGACCAGCCCCAGCTGGCCGCAAAGATAGAGGCCCCGGTGCTAAGTCCAGTGTTAAAGGCGCGACATCCAGCTCGCGTGTTGTCTCAAGGGCCAAAGGGGGTCCGAGCGGCAGGGCCCCAACGACAACAGTCATAACTAGCACAGAAGCAGATGCCAGTGCTAGGAGGGGGAGGAGTGATGGCTCCAGGCGTGGCAGGCCCAGCAAACACAGAATCGTATATGATAGCGGATATAAGTACAAAGTGGAGGTGCTATACGCACATTTGCCTGCATGAAAAGTGTACGTATATTGCCTCCACTTTGCACTCTTAATCGCTATCATATACGACCCTATGTTTGCTGGGGGGAAAGCCCTTAGAAAAAGGTCCGAAAAAAGAGGAATAACACGAAAAAAGGAAAGGATAAGCAACATGTGGCCCGCAAGCGTAGACGCGGAGAGGCCCTCATCGTCAAGACCGAGGCTTTAAAGTACTCCAAGATTTTGAAAGCGATGCGCGGAGACACTAAACTGGTGGACCTAGGCTGGTGGACCGCATCGGCGAGATGCTCCTGGAGCTGAAGAAGACAACGTGTAGAATACGTCTGCGAAAGGGTCCCCTCGGGACCCAGGTGGCAACCATGAGGGTAGCGGCAGTCGACGGGGACGCGGCGTTGCAAGTGGCGAAGGTGGAGGTGGGATGGTCTATATGCCCAGTTAGCCTACACCAGCCGCCGAAGGCATACTACAGATGCCTAGAGAGCGGGCACATGTCCTGGGAGTGTCATGAGGCCACGTCGCTGGCAACGACAACTGGGTTGCAGGCAGGTCCAACAAGGCTGTATTATGGACGACGGGAAAGTACTCGGTTCAGGAGGTTGTGTCAACTACAAACGAAGGCATCGCGGTTGTAAAAGTGAATGGAGTGTTCTTCTGCAGCTGCTACGCACCACCAAGATGGCCGACTGAACAGTTTTCGAAGATGCTCGATCGTATGACAACTGAGCTAACTGCCCTACACCCGTTGGTAATAGCGGAGGACTTCAACGCTTGGGCGCTCAAGTGGGGGAACCGCCTTACCAAACCCAGGGGCAAGGTTTTTCTCGAGGTCTTGGCTAGGCCCAACGGGACCTATCCAACGTGGGACCAAAAGGACCTGCAATAGAAACGGAGCAGAATCGATAATCAATGTAACTTTTAGAAGCTCTAGGCTGCTGAATAATTGGACGGTGGATAATGGCTACAACCATGACGACCATTTGGCGGTTCGATATTGCATCGTCCTCAATACAAGGCATTGTGCGGAAAAAAGCGCATCCATTCCATTCACCCGCAGATGGAGGACGTCCTACTTTGACGAAGAGACTTAAAGAGGCGCTTGAGCGGGAACGAAACATAAGCGAAACCCAGGAACCTTGTGGTGAACAACTCGTTATGACACTTACACGAGCGAGCTATGCGGCCAACAGTCAAACCGAGGATTGGAACATCACCGGTGTATTGGTGCCCTAGCGACACCAAATAGCGACATAACCCCTGGTTACAGTTATTTGATTGTGACCTTATTGAGTCACATTGAGGTTAAATCTACAGAGTTGCATCGAGTGTGCTGCTTAGGTGGACGGAGTGGACCACCGACCTACGAAGAACATGCCTCCACGCAAGATGGATGATGCAAAGAGCGCGGTCAAACGCCGAGAGAACCCAGCGTAAAGAGGCGCTAGTCGCCGCGAAGGCCGCACTGAATAGGGAGATAAAGGCCAGCAAGCAAGCCTGCTTCAAGGGCCTGTGTCAGAAGGCCAATACAAATCCGTGGGGTGACGCCTATCGGTTAGTAATGGCCAAAACCAGAGGAACTGTTTCTCCAACCGAGCAATCACCAGAGCTGCTGCAGCGCTTTCCGAATCACAACCCGAGTTCATGGCCCCCCGCCGCCGCAGATTTGTCCCATGACCAACGTTCCAGTATCCCAGACCTTAACACAGTCATAGCGACGGAAGAGTGGGCGGCTCAGCCGAACACCCATGACCACATGGGCATTGACAACGGCGCAACGGGGCCAGCAACGAGGCGACGGTGACTAACAAAGAATTGCAATAGCAAAGTCACTAAAGGAGAACAAAGCACCAGGACCGGATGGTATTCCGAACCTGGCCATCAAGACAGCTATCTTGCTGGATCCCGAAATGTTCAGGTTAGTGATGCAAAGGTGTCTGAACGAGGGCGTCTTTCCAAACGCCTGGAAAATTCAGACCCTAGTGATGCTATCAAAGACGGGGCAGCCACCAGGCGATCCATCGGCATTTAGACCTATATGTCTGTTGGATACAGCGGGTAAGGTACTCGAGAGGGTAATCCTCAACAGACTGACAAAATACACGGGGGGTTTACTGGCTAGCTGGCTAACAACCAGTTTCGCTTCCGTAAAGGGAAGTCAATGGTTGATGCCATTCTATTCGTCACCAAGACGGCTGAAGTGGCAATCCAGCGCAAGAGGCGAGGAGTACGATACTGTGCAGTGGTCACCCTTGACGTGAGACATACGTTCAATAGCGTCAGTTGGGTGGCTATCGCCGACTCGCCCCAACGCCTGCAGGTTCCTGAGTACCTGTACAAAATTCTTGGAATCCACTTTCAGAATCGCGTACTGGTATACAACACAAAGGCAGGCCAGAAACGTGTCCAGATCATCGCGGGCGTCCCACAAGGTACGATCTTGGGTCCGGTATTTTGGAACACGATTTACGATGAGGTCCTACGGCTTGAGTTCCCGAACGGGGTGAAGATAGTCGGGTTCCCGGACGACATCACTCTGGAGATATGTGGTGAATCCATCGAAGAGGTCGAGCTAACGGCCTCGCACTCCATTGGCAGTGTGGAGAGATGGATGAGTTCCAGGCAACTGGAGCTAGTCCACCATAAAACTGAGGTCACGGTGGTGAATAATCGGAAATCGGAGCAACATGCGACGATCAGTGCAGGTAAATGCACAGTAAACTCAAAGAGGTTCTTGAGGTATCTTGGGGTTATGATCGACGATAAGCTGTCCTTTGTCAGTCACGTCGATTATGCCTGCAAGAAAGTTTCTGGCGGAAAGTATATCGGCATTGTCCCGCATGGTGTTGAATAGCTCGGCGATGCAAGGGAGTAAGCGTAAACTCTTGGCCAGTGATGCCCTGTCCATACTTAGGTACATCAGGCCGGCGTGGATCACCGCCTTGAGTACCAAGAGCTACACTAGTAAGCTAGAAAGAACGCACAGGCTTATGTATCTAAGAGTGGTTAGTGCATACCTGACGTGGTCTGCGTCTTAGCGGGGATGATGCCAGGCATTGACATAAAGAGGATGCAGGGTGCTTCGAACAACGTGGAACAAGAGGTATTCGAAAGACCACTAGAGCGGCATCCATGGTTAAGTGGTAAAGGGTGTGGCATTTTAATTGACTAACTATACGAGTACTGATGGGAACTAGTACATACAAAAAATTAATTCACGATTAATTTGGATTGAACAATAATTTGTTCACTATTAATGATCCCCTTCCATCCTTATTACGTCTTAACTCCCCTTGTTACAAAAAGAAATCAAATCTTCTTCCGTCATAACATCCAATTTTTTCTAGCGACACGCGAAATATGTACAGAACAACATTTTCTCTGCGACAAACCTTCCACCTCGCTTGAACAACAAAATATATTTGCATGGAATTTGTTTTCTCAGGTGTCGTTTGCCAAGAGTTTTGGCAGGAGTGTCGGCATGAAGAAAAAGAAGCAAAACTCGCGGATCAAAGGAAAAATCCACCCATTCCACTTCCAAATTCATTCCACCGCCAACAACGGACGGACGACCATGGCACAATCCTTTTGAAGATGACACGTTTCTTCCCCCAACCGTGCCATGCTCAAACATATATGATAAATGGCAGGTGCTGTTCCTTCTGAAAATTTTCGTACGAAAAAATGACAATTTCTTCAGTCGTTTGTTGACTCACGGAGCTTCCAGAGGGGAGTTAAGGTGAAAGCTCGTGGAGTTCACAAAATGCCATAGTCGTATAAGATTTTGGATGGTACGAATTTTAAAAACTTTTGAGAATTTTTAGCAGACGCTGTAATCAGTCTTATGCTGTTAATTAGAAAAACAATCATTCGTGCCATGAGAATGGTCACCGTTGGACCATGACCAACCTGACCATTAAAGCTATTATTCAGGGTGATATTTTCTTTGGCTTCCTGTCTGAATTTTTACCTTCGTTCTACCGTCGAATCGAAGGTGTTTGCAAGCAGCTGGATGTGGGCGGACTGGCTATGAAAGATGGATTCTAACTCGCAGGAAACTTGTAGGCCCAACCTGGCAGGTATTGATGGCTTTCGTTTTGTTACGAAAACGGAATCCCCCGGTGGGCCTATCAATAATCTTAACTTCTTCGGTAAATTTTGCCTGACTTCTTCCCGAGGCGTGGGCATGAGTTATGGATTGTCTGCTCTAATTTGCGATGTTGAACGAGCGACGTTCGGGATTCAATCATTCAATTTATCGAATGTTTGATTGGTTTTCGGTCGGTTTTGTGTGACAAGACGAGAGGAAGAAATGGGGCTGAAAATTTCCAACGATTTGTGCTGATTGTTTACAGTTTGTCTAGCGCTAGTCTACATATGTTTGAAAGAAATTCTGAAAAGTGGTAGTTATTCAATTTTGTAGATGCCAATGTCCTGCAATGTTATACATTCACTCCTCTTGAGATGAAAGAGTGGAGACTATACGTTCAGACACTCCGTAAAAAGGATTGATAAATAAATATTGAAGTTGTTGGAAGAGAACAACCTAAGATAATTAATGTTCACTCTGTGGGTATTTCATCTCATGGAACGAGAGCTGGAATTTTCCTCTTTCCCCTTTCTAAAGCAAACATACGGTGCCTTTTATTATGGAAGGAAACTGTGATGTCCAATGAGTTTTTTCAACCTTATTAGAATGCATACTGATAAGTTTGAATCCTGTTGAGAGCCAGCTGTTAAATGAAATACCATGCATAAGAAAATGAGAAGAAAGCTTAATAATTTCCATTGATTTCCAACTACCTTCATTGCTTTTCCTCACAGGTACGCGTATTTTGTCTACAATGTGCAGAGATCTTAAGTCTTTTACACGACACTGAAGAAGTAGGCTTATTGTAGACGACATCTGCGTATCTTTCAGGATGAGCAATGAAGTTAGTTGGAATTCAATGGAAATTAAGTTATTGCACCCTAATGGTTAACAATGAATTATTTATTTGTCGCCAAAACATCCCGACCAGAGAGTCAAGAAACAATTTTGTCAAATTTTCAAAAAAATTAATGCTATAAGACATGCCATAATAATCAACCACTCCCACAACTTTCACGTAATGCATTCGGCTATTCCCATCCAAACCGCACGAGTCAGAGAAAAAGTCCTGTCCACTCACTACATGGCCCAGCCTCCTCAAGATTCGATTTGCTTCACGTGACAGAGGAAATTTCATTTGCGGGAAATTTTAGTCTTTCTCTACTTACGTTCCTTCTTCATTAAATGAAAACCACTGCGATGCTTTCTCTATCCAGAGCCTTATATCGCACGAGTGAATTTTCAAACTATGCATGCAGATATGGGATTTTCTTTCCAATTGGAATCCAATCCACTATGGGCAATGTAGGCGTTATAATGGATCAAAATAGTAACACATTTGACATGATTTGTGATGCCACATGACGACCACATCAGGGAACGCCTCGTCCAAGACAGCTCAGCCAGTAAAGGCACGATATCATGCAGGACTAAAACCAGTACAAAAAGCTTCAAAGCCTGTCCACGTTAAATTTCGGACACCAAAATAATAGCAGAAAAAGAAGTTTACACATAATTCAACAAAACTGATTGTTTATTTCACAATACTAGAGTTATATCTACACTAGCTGACCCAACGGACTTCGTTTCGTCTGATATTAATTTATCACTTGCAATATCTTTAAAATCGATTCACACAATGAATCGGTATTCGATATTTACATCGCTTTTTTTTAAATTACATGAATATCCTTCATTGTTGTAGTCAATCTGAAAGTGACAGTTTGCTGTCATACTGGAGGACTTAGATTTTATCAATTTTGGCTTCTAAAAGTTTGACAATCGGGAGTCATTTCAAACTATTGATAATCTTTGATCAGTTGGCCATTTGAATTGATGTATTATGTTCGAATACTGAAGTCATTTTTTGGCAGTTCTGAAAGAAAATAGGTTGAGTAGGACCAAAGTGCGTTGTTTGCGGTGCTGTAAGATTTCATAAAGAAACTTTCCAAAACAACAACGTTTTGTGCATTTTCATTGTGACAATTTAGCACTGGCACCTGATTTGAAGATGTTCTAGTAACTGATTGTTGGAAAGTGGGGTTTCTTGAAGTTTTCTTCGTTTGAAGGTAAAGAAATTTGAATTTATTGTGTTGAAAATCATTAATTTGTGATGTTTCTGCATTTTTGACAAACAACATTTGATTTTTAAAAACAAAATTTGATTTTTTTTTAAATAACCCGGTGCGAGCCTTGCAACGCATGCAAAAATGAATGAAAAATGAATAAAACTGGCGCGTTTATGGTTCTGAATGAATCTGGTTAAAATATTTTCGTTTGCTTGTGTGTTATTTATGCAAAAAAGGGTTTGTGTCATTAATTCAACCCTTGCACCGGTTGTTTCTACCGGTTTTGCTTTGTGCGTTGCAGCATTTCAAATACAAACGAAGCCGTATCCTGTCAGTTTGTACGTAATTTTCTCTTGCATAACCTAAGATTAACTTCTTGTGCATAATGTAGCACTGAGAGTAACTCATCCAATTCTTGACTAAAAAGGGGTTCAAACTTTTATCAGAACATGCTTCTTACCTGAGAAATAAACATTTTGTGTTTTAGTTGCATGGATAATTCTCATGTTTGGTTCAAATGTCTGTTTCATTGGTTTGAGAGCCCTCCTTCCCCCTCTCCAGAAGCAAGGCGTCCCGAACTACCTAAGAAAAAAAATCCTGCCCAAAAACCCCCACATGCCAAAGTTGGTTCCATTTGAAGAGCTCCAATTCCAAGAACTCGAGCTTTACAGAAATTTGTGTTCCATTTGTATGGAAGTCCTCCCCTTCCAGGCTTTCAAAAAGGGGAGGGGTCTCAAATAAACATAGAACCATAGCCATGGTCTTCAAACACCACCGCATACTAAATTTGGTTTCATTTACTTGATTAGTTCCTGAGTAATGCAGCAATATGTGTTTCATTTGTATTGAAGCCCCTCCTACTGCCTTCCAGAAGGCGAAAGAGTCCAAACCACCTTAGAAACATCTATCTTCTTCAGAAACCTGCACATGCCAAATGTGGTTCCATTTGCTTTATTAGTTCTCGAGTTATGCAAGGATTTGCGTTTCATTTGCATGGGATCCCCCTTTCAGAAAGAGGAGGGGTCTCAAATTAACATAGAACCATATTTTGTCTTCAAAAACCACTGTATACTAAATTTGATTCCATTTACTTGATTAGTTCTCGAGTCATGAATATTATGTTTCATTTGTATCGGACCCCCCCCCCCCCCTTCTTTATAATAGGGAGGGGTTTTAAACCAACATAGAAACATTTTTTGTCTTCAAAAACCACCACATGCTAAATTTTGTTCCGTTTGCTTGATTAGTTCCGGAGTTATGCAGAATATTGTGTTTTATTTGTATGGGAGTCCCCCCTTTTAGGACGGAGAGGGTTCTCAAGCTACCACAGAAACCTTTCTTGCCTTCAAAAATTCACACATGCTAAATTTGGTTTCTTTTGCTTGATTAGGTCTTGAGTTATATAGAAATGAGTGTTTCATTTGTATGGGAGCCCCCCTTTCTAGTGAGGGGAGGGGTCTCAAACTATCATAAGAACCTTTCCCGGCCCCAAAAACTCCTGCATACAAAATTTCATTCCGATCGGTTCACTAGTTTTCAAGTCTATTAGGGTCAGACAGACAGATAGACAGGCAGACAGAAATCCATTTTTATATATATAGATGCCTTTTTCTTATTTTCCAATTTTCTGAGTTTTCCTGAAAAATTTCCCAATTTTTCTTTTCTTTCAAACCTTTGTTGGACCGAAAGGAACAAATCATCCGAGGACACCGTCAAGATTGGTTCAGCCGTTCTCGAGTTTTAGCGTTATCAACAAACAAACATTCAGTTTTATTCATATAGAAGAGAAGAAGATTTGTTTTTTTTTCATGGAATAATGCTTTTTTTTATTTTCCAATTTTCCGACTTTTTCTGTAAAATTCCTGATCAAATGGTGTGCAAATACAAAAAAAAACTACTTTTCGGTAATTTTAGTGTCTTTGCAAGATCGCGTACCGATAAATTCGGATTTTGCTGTCGTTCGTTCAGCATGCGTTGGCGCATTTTCACTTGATTTGACGCCATTTTACTGAATGTAACCATAATGTAGACAAGTCGTAGCACGAAATAAAATTGACAGTTTCACCTGTGACATTCGTGAAACGTTCCAGCGATCCGTGAAGTCATAAAAAATCTACACTGAAAGAAAAGTGTCCGAAATTGAACGTGGACAGGCTCTATAGATATTTGGGAATCGCTTTTATACAGTGTTGGACAAAACAATAATACCACTTTATCATGAAGCAGGTTTCGTTGAGGTGCCAGAAATCACCAAAACTATTTAGTTTATTTGTGGAAACTTAGTTTATTATCTTTGTCAAAGAAACGAAACCACATTCCAGTTAAGGTATGTATCCGCAATAATCCAGACACCTCAAAACATCAATAAAACATAACTTTCGCATTATATTTCCGTCGTAGTTGTTTATTTCAGCTTCATGGGATGTGTTTTAACAATTCGTGAAGACAAAACATAGTTATTCGGTATTTGCATAAAATTTTCGAACTTTGCGCTTAACTCCGCCCATTAGGGTTTGTACAGACTCTTCAGAAATCGTAGAAGCCGTCTTTGTCCAAATTTGCTGGGAGTGTTTGATGTCTTTGATTTATTGCTTCTTTCCAGAAAGTTTCCGCTTTATCAGAGCCCAATATCTCTCGATTGGTCGTAGCTCTGGGCAATTTGGCGGGTTTGAGGTTTTTGGTACAATGTTCACTTGATTTGCTTGGTACCACTCCATCACAGTTTTAGCATAGTGGCATGATGCCAAATCGGGCCAGAACAAAGGTTTTTCTTAGTGACTTTTGATGAAGGGTAGCAATCGCTTCTGCAGACACTCTTTCTGATAGATCTCCTTGTTGATTGTGCCTGTAGTGACGAAATATTTACTCTTTTTGCCACACGTGCAAATTGCTTGCAAATTTCGATACCTTCTTCGTGCTGAAATGCTCAGCTGTAGCATTTCTGGCCATAGCAGAATAAAAAGCCAGCCCTGGAAGCTGCTTGAAATCCTCCAGGACATAAGTTTCATCGTCCATAACAACGCATGAAAACTTCGTCAAATATTCGCAGTACAAACATCGAGCCGTGATTTTGCTGCCAAGTTCTGTTTTTCGTTGCGATTTGGAACTGTTTTACACTTTATAAGACATAAGTCCCAAACGCTGTTTTGATTTTTGGACAAAACCAGGCAACATCTCTATTTTACGAGCCACCGTTCGAATGGAGAGATTTGGGTTTTTCGTTAATATCCTATTCACGTTTCGGTCCATGACAGGATCAGCATATCCAATGTTTTTGTCATTTCTCGGTTTCCTCTTCACCGTCAAACGTTCCAAAAATGATTTAAGCACATCGTGAACTAGTCAGTATGTTCCAGGCCAATTCAATGTTTCTGCAAGTCCCGTATTGACGGGTCAATTCGCCAGTACAGATAGGTCTTTCGCAAAATTCGCTCGCGCGCTTGTCTTTCTTTGGTGTTATCTCGAGTGATCATACATGAACTGTAAACATCAATGATGGTCTTTGCACCATATGACTCTCAGCTTCTCGACAATGATTTTCGTTCAATCGGACTCGTTCCTCCTTGAGCTCTACATGTGCTGACTGGAATCAGCTCCAATCCTTCTGGATTCTTGTTAAGCTCGACTTGAATGTGTTTAAGTTCACAGCTAATGTGGTCCTCCGGGGTCGTTCAGATGCCACGCGCACTTTGTGGGCATGTCCACAAATGTTTTCGATCGTCCCAGTATTCCAGCAATCTCTCGTTGGGATTTCCCAGCTGTTGCTAGTTGGTTGACGTACTTTCGCAATGTGTAATGAATACGTAATGAAGTAACAATATTTAAGCATACCTCAAGAATCCAAAGATATATCTTGTAAAAAAAGCCCGAGTGCGAAGGTGGTCCTATACCTATACCGCACGGATTTCACAATCAACACAGCTTATCGATGTGTACAGTTCAGTTAGTAATTCAAGGTGAAACTCCTTGAATCCTTAGTATTCAACATGCATGTAGTAGTGCAATCACTTTTTTGCTCTCATATGATAGTATTGGTGCATCATGAAGAAAACAGTAATGGTTGCCAGTAATTTTAATTATTCTTTGTGGATTACAGCACATCCATTCAATTATTCCCTACAATATTCACATTTTTAAAAAGCATTAAGCCTTAAAATAAGAATCCATTTTAGAAGTTAAGGGAGTCTGGGGTATAATTAGCAAGCTAAATATTAAGCCTTCCATCTAGTTCAATACATATATTGGTGAATTTTAAACGTTAATGTCCAGTTCTTATTTCAATCATAAACTATCGAATGAGTCTTTGAGTAGATGCCTGAAACATAAAATGTATTAAAAACGTTTAAAATTATGCATCTGAGATAATAAATGGGATTTTTGCAGTTTGAAAACCGATTCCAGGGACTTTTTCACGTCATACTGAACTCTGACAACCAACGACAGCTCATGTTTTTTTTAATAATCATTTATTTGTACAGGCTCAATCGAATTAACTTAACAGAGCCAAATTTTCATATTTTTATACATCATTTATCTTAAAACTCAAGTTAAGGGGATAAAACCGATTGAGGGTGGGAATTTAAAGTATAGTTTACGTAACACATTGAATTTAAATTCTAAAGTAAAGTATATAAGTTTTTATTATAACTATACAATTTATGGTTTTCTTATGACTTGAACATTATTTGCAAAAGGAAAATAATAAACACACACACATACACCGAGAATAAGAAAAACTTAAAATAAACATATAGGTTAAACTAACTACAACCAAAGGCTGATGTTAGTCACATAAACATATAAATAACACATAAATAAGTTTCATGTACTCCAAATCACGCACAGCCAAAATATCTCGAATTGCCACATTGGGTTGTCAACCTAGAGCCCGAAGGGAATCATAAAGCTCAGATCTGACTCCACGATGTTCAGCACAAGACCAAATAACGTGATCTGCGTCCTGATAGCCTTGTCAACAATCACAGAGATTGCTGTCGCTCAGCCCAACCCGGGATAAATGAGCGTTCAAAGAATAATGTTTTGACATGAGGCGAGACATGACACGAATGAAGTCTCGACCCACATCCATCCCCCTAAACCAAGATTTATATGAGATGATAGAATGTTGCCATCGCCCCAAATCTCCTTTACTCCATTTATACTGCCGGCTGACGAATGACTGTCGACGAAAAATAGGAAAAAATTCGTTGAAGGCGATTTGTCGATCACACATATCGCCTTCCATAGCGCCCACCTTTGCAAGTGAGTCCGCTTTCGCATTACCCGGAATTGAACAATGAGATGGGACCCATACAAAGGTGATGATAAAATAACGCGAAGATAAAGCACTTTGAAGCTCCTGTATTTTCATGAGAAAATACAAGGAGTGCTTTACCGGCCTCAAGGAGCGAATAGCCTCTATAGAACTGAGACTATCCGTGAAAATGAAGTACTGATCCGGTGTTAATGACTTCTCAAGCCTGAGGGCTCATAACTTCACACCTTGTGAGGAGCTGGAGAGATAATTCTGAAAACCGAGCTGAGAGTGGTAACATGCCAGCCAGCAATATCACGGACATCATGGTATGAGTCTGAGTGCATGTAATCTAACGCGATATCGAAGACACCTGATACTGAATACGTTCCAGTTTAATAAAGTGATGACCGAGCCAGCTGAGCTGAAAACAATAAACTACCGTATTCTATAACCGACAAAATCGCTGTCAGTACAACGTTAGTCAGATCTTAGTGGATGAGCTCCGCACCAAGTTCCGGTAATTGTGCAGAGAAAGTTTACCCTCTGCTGGTACTTTCGCTTCACATACTTAATATGGGATCTCCAGGTGCACTTTGAATCGAACCAGACCCCAAGATATTTAAATGACATAGAATGAGTTATCGGTGTACCCCAAATTTGAAGCTTCGGTTGTGCAGGGTTATGCTCTCTAGAAAAAACTACCAACTCAGTTTTCTCCGTAGAGAATTCGATACCTAGCTCTAGAGCCCAAGTAGACAAATTGTCTAAGGTATCCTGTAAGGATCCTTGCAGATCGATCCCATTGGGTCCCGTGACAGACACTACGCCGTAATCTGAAAGTTGTCTCAACGTACAGTTGTCACTTAGACAACTGTCAATGTCTTTGACATAAAAATTATACAAAAGAGTGCTTTAACATGATAAAATATGTATTATTAGGTTTTTAGTTTTAAGGTTTTTTATGTAGGGTAGGGAACGGCTTAAGCAACTCAAGACCCTATTCCAAGCACGGGGTGAACGTTAATCTACAACGTTCATTTTTTGCAGTATGGGACTTCACTACATGAAGCACCATACTGTAAAAAATGAGCGTTGTCGGTTAACGTACCCCGTGCTTGGAATAGGGTCTTGGGGTGCATAAGCTGTTCCCTACCCTATTAATTCAGCAATAAAAGATAGTTTTAACACCATTTTGTTTTACGGTTAATATTCGGACACCATGTATATGATGATTGTTTTTCGTTTAATTCTTATCAATTTACCTGCATTGTTGTTTTTACTAAATTCGAGCGTCTTCTTCTCCTTCTTCTTCTTGGGTTTGTACGCCCTAGAAATTTTTTTTCGACTACATTGGGATTCGTTCTCTCGACTTTCCGATTGAATAATCGACGCGACTACTCTCCAAAGGCTGGCCCATGACTATTCACACACTATTTCTTCTGACCAACACGGTTTTATGCCCAAGCGCTCGACGGCGACCAACCTTACCGTATTTACATCGTTCATCATCCGTGAAATGGAACGCGGTCATCAAGTTGACGCCATATACACAGATCTCTCTGCGGCCTTTGATAAAATGAACCATCAGTGCATGCAATCAGATTGCAATTTCCAAATACGACAAAATGGGGGTTCACGATCAATTGTTGAACTGGCTCCGCTCATACCTGACTGGGGGATCTATGTCTGTGAAGATTTCCGGTGAAGGTAACCACCTTGGCCTATTCCTTTTCCTGCTATATATGAACGACGTGAACTTGGTCCTTAGATGCCTGAAATTATCCTACGCAGACGACCTAAAACTGTACTACGTCATAAAATGTCCAGAAGACGGCCACTTTCTTCAGCAGGAACTACACGTTTTCGACGACTGGTGCCGGATCAGCAGAATGTCCTTAAATGTATCCAAATGCTCGACTATCTCTTTTGGCCGAAAACGTGCGATGTATCTCCACGACTACATCCTTCGAGGAACGCGCCTGAAACGTGAAACAACAGTAAAGGATTTGGGAGTAATGCTAGACACCAAACTGTCATTCGAGAACCACATTACCTATATAGTTTCTAAAGCCTCATCGCAGCTAGGATGCCGATTCGCAAAAAACTTCAAAGATGTTTATTGTCTGAAGGCAATATACTGCTCTTTGATTCGTACTGCGCTGTCGTTTGGTCTCCTTTCTACCAAAATGCAGTCCAGAGGATCGAAGCCGTTCAGCGGAAGTTTATACGCTTTGCTTTACGACATCTTCGTTGGCAAGACCCTCGCAGATTGCCAAGCTACGAAAGCCGGTGTAAGCTCATTAAGCTGGAATTGTTGGAAGGGAGGCGTATGGTGGCCTAAGCGTGTTTCGTTGGTGACCTTCTTCAGGGAAACATCGACTGTTCCACGTTACTTAGTCTCTTGAACATCAACACTCGACGACGAAACCTACGTTTACAATCATTCTTCATTAACCGGCACTCAAGGACCAACTACGGCAAACACGAACCTGTGCTAAGCATGGCTCGTGTCTTCAACAGCTATTATAACGTGTTTAATTTTAATGTATCCCGTGAGGTTAATATGCGTTGTTTACGAAGATGTATGTGTTAATTCTTGTATGTAATTCAATTTTATCTTATTGTCATTGGGATAAACATTTTTATCTGTTGACGAATCAATAATAAAGAAGAAGATAAAGAAGACTACCGACTTCACTATAAGATCCCAATTTTAATCGTGAAAACCCTTTTCTAACGAGAAATTTAACCAAAGACAACGACAGCCCAAAAGAGCTGGAAATTGAAGATGTTAATTTTGCCCCAGAAAATTATCACCACAGACCCACAGTGCAATGATGGAAGCACCACTGCCAGAGCTGATCGGGTAAACTCTGCGGTTGAGTATGTTTTGATTACGAAGAATGCTCTGCTGGTGGACTAACTTCTTCTGCTAAGCAAAAAAAAGTTTTCCTCACATTCTGGTCGAGGATTCTACGGAGATGAGGGAAACTATCCCATGGAGGAAAGTTAATCCAATAATTACATTTTGCGGTTTTTTTCTTCTTCTGCTGGGGAAACTTGTTGAAGAACAGCATGGTTTCGTTTTTCTCGAGGATACACGAGTCGAGATTCTTTCATGAGACTATATAGGGTTCAAACAAGTGATGTGGTACTTATACGAAGAACGATACTACAAAGGGAGTTGGTACAATTTGTAAATTGCTCCGTGAGTTTTCGAGATGGTTGAGTAAATTGGATTTAAAGACGGATAAAAGGGTTTTGAGATCGCTTCTTTTTTAAACATATCACAACTAGTAACACCTGTGCACGGAATGGGAGTAGGGTAATGGCTTGGTAGGGTAACGAACGGGAGGACGGAGTAACAATCCGGGAGGAATTAGTTATGAAAACACATTGGTAGAAGTTTATTTCTCAATAGCTTCATTCAACCAAGATTTCCATCCTAACTCGGCAATAGAAAAAGATTGGTCGTGGTTATAAGAACAAAAAGTCATTTTTTTTATAGTTTGATATCTATATCCCATTATAAGTTGTGAGATGAAATTTAATATATTGTTCCAATATATTTTGTTATTCAAGGTAACATTTTGAATGACACAAAACATTTAAACCAAGGTGAGTAAGTATAGGTGTTCTTGATAAGCTACTGTAAGGTCGAGGTGGTTCAAGTTTTAATGCAAAATGTTAACAAACTATTTGGTAATGCCATAACAAAATCCAACATTGTTGAATGTTTGTGTTTCGTACTTTCAGTCTTTCAGTGATTGTTGTTGTTGTTGTTGTTTCGACTTTCATGCTGAGGTTGGTTCGTCACACCAGGGCTACGACCTGGAAAAAGTGATCAGCAATTGTTCGTCTCAGATAATCAAAACGGCGCCGATGGTACTTCTTGGACGACATGTTCCGTGTACGGATGGCATTTTTAGGAAGAAAGGATTGAAGAGAGGCTATTTTTTGGAAGAGAGGATTGGTATGCCATCGTGACTTTACAACATCATCCAGGTCTTTCGAAACCTTTTGCAGGGCTACTACATGGCCATTGGGATTCTAGTAAATCTGTAAATTTACATGAAATATAAATGTTGCTCAAATGGTTTCAGTTGCAAAGATTATTAGACCACTTCACCTAAAGAAAGACATCGGAACTTGTTCAAAGGCCACCTTGTTGCTCATGCGATCCATAAGATGATATTTTGTTCAAACACTCTTGAAAATAATGAATATTGCGAGTGATGTGATCCTTGTTGCACGTAAATATTTTGAGACTCCAAGATAAATATGACGCAATTGTATGTTCTAGTTGATTGAACCTTCATTTGAACCCCAACATAATCTCATACTGACACAACATACTGACACACTCGAAGCTGCGTTTAAATTAGATCCGTCTGTTTGAAAAAGTACTAGAGATTTAATTTATCACCTCGATTGCCTCCCAGACTACATGGTCACACAAACCGAAGTCCACTTCCACTCCACTTCCACCTCTTCAACGTTCATCCTATAATCCGCTGTAGAATGGACATCAAACTAACGAGAAAAATTACACTGATATAGTTTTGTATTCTCCCAATCGCGGAGTAACGTCTTTGATGATGTTGTTTGAGAAGGAAATAATTTCTCATCACAATGAGCCTCTAGAAGCGGACAGCAATTTGTTTCTAGAACAAAGTTGTGAAGAGAAAGTATTGATAGTTCCGTTAGCATACGGCCGGCTGCGAAAATTGAATAGAAGTAGTTTTTGAAACGATTGTTAAAAGTTTTCGATATCCCAATTCATCAGAAAGTTCATTCATACCCTGTTGCATACGCTACAGAGGTGAATAATGGAATGACTTTGTATTTGTTAGGGAAACGGAACCTATTCTCACCATAGTACATACATATATCCATCACATTCGTAAAAAGATGTTTAATTTCTCCAATAAATGGACGTAGTAACCAAGAATGTACAATCCTGGCAAATACAATTAGGTCTTGAATATAAATAAGAGCTACAAAAACGTTTCAGAGACTTAAATTTCGTAAAAATAATGAGCAGTCAGATTTTCAACACAATTTCTTACCCTTGCACTACAAATTCGTCGTATTGATCTAACCGTACTAGGAATGACTCCAAGTTTTCTCTTTAATTGCACTATATCCTCAACCATTTCCGGTGCGTTATTGCACAAACCATAAAAATCACACTTCACTTATTAAACTAGCCACACGAAAATCTACGAATACGTGATAAAATACTAGAAAACTATGGGATTCATTTTCACAATAATTTAAATACGCTTGCAACTATTCTGAACAGTGTTTGCAATCGACGTAATCGCTTGATGTTGCACTGCTCATATGCTGTATAACAAACACATCAAAGCTAGTGTGCGTGTTCAATCATTCATAGAGCATTCTATGCCCAACGTTATGGTGAGTCTTGTTGTCAATATTCTCATGGAAGAATAACAAACAAACCCTTTCATTTTGTCTTGGTTATATGCATGCTACCCAACACACGTATAGTGCTGTCAAATGATCTACTCTATTTTTGGGAGTAGTAGTGAAGAGCGTTAACTTGTTTGTATTTTTTTTCTTGATTAAAATCAGTACGATTAACATATGTACACATGTGGGGTAGATGTTTTTCGTGATATTATGAATATAGATTCATAGCAGTGGCAACTTTTCCGTATTTAATTGGAAGAAAATTATCAGAATGGAATGTTTCGTGTGTTGCTAAATGATTAACGGTAAGTGAACGAATAAATTGTGAATAACTTGTGTACTCAGTGTTCGGTATTCAGTGCATATTCACCGATTTCCACTGGAGGTCTGCTTATTGAACTCAAGATAGGTTCCGTTTCCCTATAAAGGGCGAACACAAAATTATTGCGACACATTCAACAGGGCATAACTTTTTTACCATTGGGTAAAAATCAACCAAATTTTGCACACTTTCTCATTGATGTGTATTGTTTACATGCTGTCAAACTCGAAGTGTTTTTCGATTCAACGAAAATGGAGGTGAACCAACGCGAGTCGAGAGAACAAATTCTTTCCAAACACCTGGAATTTCCTGACCTGTCGCACCGGCAGTTGGGAAAAATGTTGAACATTCACCATTCAACCGTCTCCAGAGTGTTGAAGTGGTTCCAGGAGCGGTTCACGTTGGACCACGGCAAAGGAGCTGGAAGAAAACCGGGACCGGAGAACAAAAAGACGGAGGGAAAGGTTAAGCGGATGATTAAAGCTAATCCTAACGTCTCAAGCCGTGATTTGGCCAAAAAGATCGGCATGTCGCAGAGCTACGTCCAGAATGCAAAGAAGAGAGCTGGACTACATACATACAAGGTACAGAACTTCCCAAACCGCGATGAGCGGCAACAATCGACGGCTAAAACTCGGGCACGGAAGCTCTACGAGAAGATGCTGACAAAATATGGCTGCTGTGTGATGGGCGACGAAACGTATATAAAAGCCGATTTTACACCGGCAAGAGCAAGTTCTATGTGGACGACAAATTCAAGAAGAAGAAAATGTCGAAGTTCACCTCCAAATATCTCATTTGGCAGGCCATCTGCTCTTGCGGACTGAGGAGTGAGCCTTTTGTGACAAAGGGCACAGTAAATGGCAAGATCTACAAATCTGAGTGCCTCGAGAAGCGCCTTTTGCCGTTCTTGCAGCAGCACGACGAAGCTCCGCTATTTTGGCCAGATTTGGCATCATGCCACTATTCTAAAAGTGTCCTGGAGTGGTATGAGGCCAATTCTGTCCATTTTGTTCCAAAGGACATGAATCCGCCAAACTGTCCGGAGCTGCGCCCGGTGGAGCAGTACTGGGCAATGATGAAGCGGGAACTTCGGAAGAGCAAGAAGACAGTCAAAGACGAGAAGGACATGTTAAGAAAATGAAAAAAAAAACTGAGAAACTGGTACCGGATGACACTGTAAAGACTTTGATGGAGGGCATCAAGCGAAAATGCGTTCAATTTTACACTCAAGGCTCCATCGATTAACTTTTCTTTTGATTTTTGAAGTAAATATATGTATAAAACTACCCTAAATTTTGGTTTGATTCTAAACATTATAAGAAAATTGGCATGACATTTTCGGTGTCGCAATAATTTCGTGTTCGCCCTTTAATCCAACTTTTTCTTTAGTTGACCTAAAGAAAGGCCCAATGTTCACCACCATCAGCCGAACACAATGAGGGAGCCCTGACTTCGTCGCAGTACATTGCAGTACATTCTAATGCGAGTGATAACTGTCTGTCCAACCCATCCCTAAAAAAATCACACCTTTTACCCTCGGATAAACCGCGAGTAAACAGTCTAAGTCCTACTATAGATGTAGTATTAAGTCATTCGTGTTATCTATCCGTTATCCTAAAAAAAGCAATGAAATATCGGTCCCGTATAACCGATCATAGCCTTTTTACGTACAGCTACCAAGCTCTTTATGTGTGAAATATTTCAATCATGGCTGAAATATTTCAACAGTTACAGTGTTCTGATTGTGTTCAAATTATCGTAGATACAACCAGAGAAAATGTTCCCATTATGTAAAATCGTTGTCCCGCCATGCAACCATGGGTCAAAGGTATGTAAATCATCTTTACCTTCTACCTAATCACTTATTCATCCAAATCGTGTGTTGTTATCCCCATACTATCCATCCGTTTAACTCTTTCTCCCAACCACATGTAACTGAACGAAATGCTAACACGTTATTCCATTAATATTTCATTCAAACCACGTGCACAGCTCTACCGCTTATAGAAAATTTCTCACGCACCAGCCGGATTCGATAATGTTCCGGTAGGGTTTTGATTTCTAATTTCTTCTCGAATCTCCCACGGCACCCACTTACAGTTAATTCTATGAAATTTTAATCAACTCTTGCTATCGAACGCTTCGCTGATAGGCAGGAACCAAAACCGATAATCCGATAACTTTTTCCTCTCAATGTGACTTCTTTGCTTTGTCACTCCGAGCAGATGTCCTTTTCGATTTCTAGTTAAAAATTCACCCCATGCCGAAATAATCTCATTCCCACCAACTCCGAAAACGGATTTTGTTCTATCCTTTCGACCGCATCTAGGCATACTCGGTCCTTTTCCCATTTCTCGAAATAATTCCCACCTTTAATTCGCAGAAACCACGTTCCAGTAGAGTAGCTAACAGCTTCCGGCAAACTGTACTGGAGGAGACCTTTTTGCCACCGAGTTCGAATTTCCATTTGCGAGCCTCCCCGTTGGGCGATGGCAGGCTATCGATTTGTGACGTGACAAGTATTTATGATTGGCAATAAAAATAAACGACACCTTCTCCCGTAGGGTGGGATTACTTCTCAAACGAGACAAAGAGCCTCGATAACCGCAAGCCACAGTGTGTAAGTTGGTCGGCTCATACATTCGTCTGACATGCCTAGATGGGCCATTGAAGGAGTTGATGGCCGGAGACAGTGATACTGGAATAATTTTCAGCATCGGAAATTTCCCGGTGTTGGTCAACATGTGGTTTCGAAAATTAGTTTCTTTGCACACATCGCCGGGAAGGTCTCGAGGGGATAGTCAAGGACATGTATCTATTGAAAATGAAGGAAGATGAGAGCAGATAAATGCTTTAATGGTCGTGAGTTGTTTTGGCAGTTGCGACCACCAAGATCGTAATTGAATTGAACCAGGATTGATTGGGCAGATGTGGACTTGTGGGAATATTTCTAGCTAATCGAGAAAGTTTTGATGAATTGCCATTAAGAATCTTGTAAGTTGTCAATAGTGGAGAAACTTTTAACATTCTGCCACTGAGCGTGGCAATAAAGCTGTTCAAATGACGTCAGACATAAATACAATTGTGAATACGATTGAATAATAAAAGATCAATTTCAAAATTCAACAGCAAATCAGTGAAAATCAAGCAATAAGTATTCAATGTGACCCCGTTTCGCCATGCTGATCGCCTGTAGCCGTTTTGACATGCTTTCCACCACGGATCCAGTTCATTCCAAGCCTTCTCCAAAACCGGATGATACGTGTTTTTGTAGGCTACGTCTGTTTTTTCCATTTTATTATCGAGAATCTCCCAAAGATTCTCGATTTGGTTCAAGTTAGGGCTCTGCGACGGCCATTCTAAGTGTTTGATGCGGCAGGATCGGAAAAAGGCGAGCGTTTTTTTTGCCGTATAATCAGGATCATTATCTTGCTGAAAGGTGTAGTTGCCTTCCAACTCCATTTCAGCAATGACTCGTCCAAATGTTCGCATAGAATATCAATAAAGCCATCTGCTGTCATGATCCCATTGATTTGGACCAAATTACTAACTACACTTGGTTGGTAAATGATTGGACAATACGTACCTGCAGTATCTGCAGGAATAAAATAGATCCAACTGCGATTCTTAGCCTTAGGGGTATGAGTAACCATAGGAAAGATCGGGTAGTCAACCCCGGTGAGGCCTTGGTCATATGCTGACAGGGAAGGGGGGGCTGCCCTCTTCAAAGGGTGCAGTCTATCTGAGCGTCTGTTTTCGATTGTGCCAGCGTGGGACTCTAAACAGTGCTGTGAACGATGCTCCTCCGGCGAGACAGGGGGTTGGGGAAGGCCCAACAAGCCACCCTTAGAAAATCAATGTTACAAATAATTCAGAAGTTAATACGGACCGGATCAATCCGCGAAGACCTAGGCGACGAATTAAGGACTACGATTGGAAACTCGGAACATGGAACTGCAAATCGCTCTGCATTGCTGGCTGCGATAGGATAATCTATGACGAACTTCAACCACGTAACTTCGAATTCGTAGCACTGCAGGAGGTTTGCTGGACAGGACAGAAGGTATGGAAAAGCGGGCATTGAGCGGTTTCTTTCTACCAAATCTGTGGTACCACAAACGAGCTGGGCACCGGCTCTATAGTACTGAGCAGAATACGTCAACGCATGATTAGATGGTTGCCGATCAACGCTAGAATGTGCAAGCTGAGGATCAAGGGTCGATTTTTCAACTATTGCATGATCAACGTACACTGTCCACACGACGGTAGACCCGATGACGAAAAAAAAAGCGTTCTACGTGCAGCTAGAGCAACCCGCAGCGGGACGTAAAAATCGTCATTGACATGAACGCTCAGGTTGCATGAACGCTCAGGTAGGACGGGAGACAATGTACAGACCGGTAAAAGGGTCTAACAGCCTTCATACCGTATCGAACGATAATGGCCAACGATGCGTGAACTTTGCGGCCTACTGTGGTTTAGTAGTTCGAAGTACCTTCTTCCCCCGTAAATACATCCACAAAGCCACTTGGAGATCACCTGACCAACGAACAGAAAATCAAATCGACCATGTTCTAGTCGACGGGAAATTCTTCTCCGATATCATCAACGTTTGCACCTACCGCAAAGCGAATATAGACTCGGACCACTGCCTAGTTGCAATATGTATGCGCTCAAAACTCTCGCCGGTGTACAACACGCGTCGAACTCGGACGCCACGACCTAACATTGAGCTACTACAGGAAACCGAAGTTACCAAGGAATACGCGCAACAGCTAGAAGCAGTCCTACCAACGGAAGAACAGCTTGGTGCTGCTACTCTTGAGGATGGCTGGAGAGATATTCGAACCGCCATTAGTAGCACTGCATTAGTGACACTAGGTACTTCTGCACCGAATCGAAAAAATTACTGGTTTAATGGCGAATGCAAGCAGTTAGTAGAGGAGAAGAATGCAGCACGGTCGAGAATGCTGAAACACCGTACGAGAGCGAACATGGAACGGTATAGATAGGCACGGAACAGACATAATTCTATTCTTCGAAGGAAAAAGCGCCAGAGGGAAGATCGAGACCGCGAAGAAATGGAAGCACTGTACAGGATCCCGACCCCGACCCTTCAAGAAGTTGAGGAGGAAATTGGTCGGTTGAAAAACAACAAAGCCGCTGGTGTTGACCAACTTCCAAGCGAGCTATTGAAATACGGTGGTGAAGCACTGGCCAGAGCGCTGCACTGGGTAATTACCAAGATTTGGGAGGAGGAATGTTTACCGGAGGATTATATGGAGGGAATAGTGTGTCCCATCTATAAAAGGGGCGACAAGCTGGATTGCTGCAATTATCGTGCGATCACGCTACTGAGCGCTGCCTACAAGTTGCTCTCCCAAATATTATGCCGCCGCCAGTCACCAATTGCAAAGGAGTTCGTGGGGCAATACCAAGCGGGATTCATGGGTGCCCACGCTACTACGGACCAGATTTACGCGTCCACACATCATCTTTTCATCGGTTTCAAATCAGCGTATGATACAATCGATCGAGACCAGCTATGGCAAATCATGCACGAATATAGATTTCCGAAAAACTGACGCGGTTGATCAAAGCAACGATGGATCGAGTGATGTGTGCCGTTCGAATATCAGGGACGCTCTCGAATTCCTTCGAATCTTGGAGAGGGTTACGGCACGATGATGGATTGTCGTGCTTGTTGTTTAACATTGCACTGGATGGTGTGATTCGAAAAGCTGGGATAGACACGAGTGGCACGATCTTCAGGAAGTCTGTCCAACTATTTGGCTTCGCCGACGACGAAGATATCGTAGCACGTAACTTTGAGACGATGGCGGAAACGTACATCAGACTTTAGGCTGAAGCTGGTAGGATTGGGCTTGTGATTAATACGCTGAAAACAAAATACATCAAGAGAAGAGGCTCACGAGAAGACAATGTTAGCGTCCTAGCACGAGTTCAGATCGACGGTGATGAAATCGAGGTAGTAGACGAATTCGTGTAACTGGGCTCATTGGTGACCTCCGATAACGACACCAGCAGAGAAATACAAAGGCGCATTATGGCTGGCTATCGTGCCTACTTTGGACTCCGAAGGACGCTAAGATCGAACAGACGTGGCTGGATAGCTCAGTGGTTATCCACTCTGCTTACTGAGTAGACGGTCGGGAGTTCAATCCCAAGCCCGTCCCCTTCCTTGTCATTTGTCACTTGCATCTTTCTATCACCACTAGATTTAAAATACAAAGCAGTCTACTGCGCTTTCATTGATCGCATCACTTACCACAGTGAATCCATGATCTATAAATAACCTGCCTCACTAACACAAAAAAAAAACTATCCTTCCCTTGACAATTGTGGAGACGCAGAGGTAAACACGGTCTCTAACCAACGATTGTCAAACTAATCATCCTTTTTCCCTCCCCAAAGACCGTGAGGACGTGGCCGGCGCCGGTATTGATCTATATATAGAATTAGTGAACTTGTACATTGAAGATGCAAAGCTACTCCCAAGCTCCATCTATGTGGTGCTCTGTGCAATTACACTAGTTCTGATCAGTAACGGAGTAGCAACTACGCTACGTACGGTCTTTTTCGAACAAAGTTCGCCGAATCACAAAGTTGACCATCTACAAGACATTAATTACACCGGTAGTTCTCTACGGCCACGAAACATGGACATTACTAGTGGAGGACCAACGCGCCCTTGTAGTCTTTGAACGGAAGGTGTTGCGTACCATCTACGGTGGAGTGCAGATGGAAGACGGAACGTGGAGGAGGCGAATGAACCACGAATTGCACCAGTTGCTGGGAGATCCTTCCATCGTACACATCGCAAAAACCGGTCGACTTCGACGGGCTGGGCATGTCGTAATAATGTCGGATGACAGCCCTGTGAAAATGGTTCTCGAAAACGAACCGACAGGTACAAGAAGAAGAGGCGCGCAACGAGCAAGGTGGATCGATCAAGTAGAAGGCGACCTGCGGACCCTCCGCAGACAGCGAGGCTGGCGAAGTACAGCCATGGACCGAATGGAATGGAGACAATTTCTGTGTTCAGCCGAGGCCATGACGGCCTTAGTCTGATTGGTAAGGTAAGGTATGGAGAAAAGTCTACGAGGGGGCGATTTTCAAAAATGAGTCTACGAGGTTCATGTGTAGGAGGTTTACCCTAGCACAGGAAAATAACAAAGTGATATCATCTAAGTAACAAGTTCTGTCATCCCAGATAGCATTTTGATTTAAGATATTATTGCTAAACAAATTTAGTTATCACCATTCGGTTTTTTTGTTCGATGCACTCTAATTGTTATGATTTGAATTCTCCATGCGTGGAGTGACGATTATGATGTAGAAAGAGATGTTCGCTCATTACCATGAGGCACCAAGAGTGGACAGTGATGTTTGCTAGAGAAGTGTTGAGAAAGTGTTGAAAGTTCTGTCAGTGTACGGTAGGTTGGAAATAGAAAAGAGAATGTACCGTAAGGACTACTTCATTGCCACATCCCACTGCGGTAGTCAAGGCACGGAATCACCTGGTTGATTAGAAGAATTCATAAACCAAAATTTTCCTTTTGATGCATAGCGAACCGGTTTGGATTCCAATATCACAGAATGGCCAGTTTGAAGAAAAACAGGCCAGCATATCGAATCCATACCTTTCATACGTGGCAAAGATATCAAAAATCGATTCATAAATGAAGTTTGGGGAGCGTTACAAAATCTTGGGCCGTTTTTGACTCTGAATGCACTATGTGTAACTTTTTTTGTAGCGTCCTTTCTAGAGGACACTGAAAGCTGTAGCTGCCCAAAATATGTTTCTTTTCAAATGTTAGGAAAATTTAGGAAATTAGAAAATTTCAGATCCCTAGTTTATTCCGTTTAGATTTTAGAGCTTTGTTGAGGTGTCGATTGGTCAAAAACAACCCCGAAACATAAGCAAGGTAAAGCCAAACAGCTTGTGTCTTATTTATCAGATATGATTCAATCCATTTATGAGGTTTTGTTTCGAATCCTAGCTTATAAAAGTTAACACAAAGATATCTACTCTGTCAAAAGCATTAAAGCTTGCTTCAGATAGAATTGGAACAAAAACAATTGCCTGTATTTCAGTTGTTTATTATTGAATTCAAGATCTTTTTTTATACAAATGTAGCGTTTTCTTCATACTTTTAGGAAAAAATACGGATAAAATTATTTGTCACGGTTTCGAAGGAATTCTCGAATTTTTCCTGTAACACGCCTCATTGAGCGGCGCACACCTTCTTCGTCCATCGTTTTAGCTATCTTATTCCACCAGGTCTTCATCTGATTGATGTCTTTGACAACCTTTCCCTTTGCCTTGAGTCTCCTCTTCACGATTGCCCAGTATTTCTCAATAGGGCGGAACTGGGGGCAGTTGGGTGGGTTAAGGTTTTTCGGAACAACCTGGACCCCTTTCTCTGCATACCATTCTTGAACGACTTTGCTGTAATGACAGCTTGCCAAATCTGGCCAACACATTACGGGATGGTCGTGGAATCGAATGAACGGCAAAATTCGTTTTTGGAGACGCTCTTTTTGGTATAGTTCCGACGTCATTGTCTTATTTGTAACGAAAACTTTCGTTTTTTTTGCCACAGCTGCAAATGCCTTGCCAAATCATGAATTTTTGTGCAAATTTGTCGGCAAAAACAAATTTAAATTTGGCTGGAACATCCCCCTGAGCCGTTGCCAAGTAAAACTTTTGACCTGGGATTTTCCCGAAGTCAGCCTTGACATAGGTTTCATCGTCCATCAGAAGACACCCGTCGAACTTGGTCAGCACCTGGTCGTATAGCTTCCGACCACGGATTTTGGCCACACTATTCTATTTTATGGTCCGATTTGGCTGTTTGCTAGCTCGATATGACTTGATTCCTTCCCAGAGTTGAGTTCTCCTCACGGTATTATGGACAGCACCGAATTTTCTGGCCAAATCACGGTCCGACAGATTGGGATTCCTCTTAATCGTCTTCAAAATCTTACCACGCAGTTTCCGGTCGACAGTTCCACTCCGACGATTGGCTTGAGGCTTTCGAATCGTCGTCAATGTTTCTTTATACCGTTTGATAACGCGCCATACGGTATTTCTGGGCAATTTCAGCTGTTTAGCTAGCCTAGATGCAGACCACAATGAATTTTCCAAATAACTGTGCACAATTTTTTCCCTTCTTTCGGCTTCCATGTTGATTGTTTACATAGTACAGTCGTTTTGCGTAATGTCAAAAATACCTACGTGAAGCTGACAAAATTCCCGACACGTGGGCGCCACGAACATCCAAATCCGTCCACCAGGAGCGCCACAATATGAGCAAAAGTTTGTTCCAATTCTAAATGAAGCAAGCCTTACTTAAATCGGTATTTAGAGTTTTCCCGAAATCGCCAATGTCCATTGAAGCAAGAGGGAAGTTGAATAATTTAAGATGATTGGTTGCTCTTGACCTTCCTTTATGAAAACCATGTTGATTCACAGATAAAAAGAAACACTGAATTTTCTGCGTTATCTAATGCACATAATGGGAATGCTAGATTTGGCAGAAAATAATGGGATATTTCATGTTAATTTAAGCCAGATAACGCCTAAATCCAGCCTGTTGCATGAAAGATTGCTAACAATATCGTTGTTTACGCTCCTTTGGCTTGGAATTACACGAGGGAAAATTTTACGCGCTTGTTAAAATTAATTATTTTTTTCTGTGTTGGAAGTTTTGCGGCCTTTCACCTGACTGAATATTTTCTAGCTTTCTGGAGTGTTTAGTTTTTATGAGCATTGTCAGCGGGCGAACCAAACTGGATGTTTGAAAATTGACGGTTTCTCTTTAGTTCTTGGAATAGCTGCAAATGTTAGCTTGTATGTTATTCAAACTTACCGTGGTGATTGTGAATAATTTGTATTAATTTTAATTTGAAAATAAGCAGTACCATCTGGCCCTACATGCAAGTAACAATTCACCCAGCGCTGAGTACTTTCTTCCATGTTATCAATAAGTTGCACAAATCACGTAAAAGTTACGTTTTGTGTGACAACTCAACAGTCCAATTAAAAAGAAAAACCCCACCTAGTTCTGCCAAAAACTCCTGCAAACATCGGAAACACATCCTTTTCCCGCCATCAACCGCCCATCGGATACATGTGAACTCATTCTTGACTATTGCCCCGGTGTAGGTTGTTTCTCCTACATGTGCTGTAATTTATGGTAAACTAGTGCAATAATTCAAGAACAAACGAAAAACTTTTTTCCTCCACGCCGGCTCTCCAGGTAACAATAGTAGGTACGACCAGTGCAGAGCAGAAAAGTGCACAGGTAACTCACAAAGGATTTCCTCGGATTCAACAAATCCGACTCCCATTCCCGGGGACAGTGTCTTACCCCGTTTGGCTGCGACGCTCGTTGGAACCGTGTTCATCCGCGCGAGACACGAAATTTCGCCAGGAAAGAGGAGCAGCGATTCGAATGGAAAGAAGTTTCATTTTCCGATTCGACTACTTATTCTGTCTTTCCGATTCCAGCTTGAACGTTTGGTTGAATTATGAGTTTTTTTCTTTTATATATTTAGATTTGCCCATCAAACGGTAATTTTAAATTATATTTACTTTGTCAGACGCGCAGACTTGATGAACGCGAAGTTTGCATAGAATTCTAATTATCTCAGAAGAAACTGAATGCCAGAATCTGGCTGCTGATATTCCATTGAGTTTCACCGAATAATTCATTTCTAGCCACAGCCAACAAAAATAATTCCACGAACCATCTCGTAGCAAAGTTAATTGTATACCACGAAGCAACCAATATCCATTCCGTTAGGTTTATTGATTTTTGATTTGAAAACGTTGAATGATAAGTTCCCTTACGATTCAGAAATGCTTTCAGACCAATACCTCATTGAAAGTCGTTTTCGAGCGGACTTCTTTCGCTTCCCAGTAAATATGCTAATAATTAGAGCAATCAAAGTGCACTCCCTGCCAAAACCAATTAAAAATGCAATTTGATTCTCTGCTGGTACCTCCCTCTTATATTGCCGGTAAAGCAGCATCATCTTCATCCAATTTAATTTGGATAGCTCATCTGCTCGCTTTGTGACCCCGTATGTTCTCGCTGTCACTCGTATGGGAAGGCACACTTCTTCAAACCCTCTCCGGAGCCAGTCACGATGATGGCAGCAGCGACGCCAACGACGACGGCTACGCGAAAGATGGTAATAGGGTGTACTGGAACTAATTGGAATATGTATGTGAATTGGATTTTAGTGCGGTGCTAGAAAGTGGTAGAAGCCGGCAACATCAGCAAGAATACGAGACTCTCAATGCTATGGAGTACCTCCTCGAGGGACAGTGCTCGAAAGGAATTTTCAAGACTTACCATAGGTACATGTGGGAGGAGCTGTGCGGTGGAGTTCGCGGTGTTCAGTTCGTGAGAAAACAACTTTTGTGTATGTGTGTATATTGCCTACGAGTGCTCTTTTCGCTCAGTTGGTAAAGATGCAAGCGTGAAATAGTGCAGGTGGTAGGGTTCGATTCCTAGTTCATTCTAGGAATCTTACTGATATTATAGGTTTTCAGAGCATTTATTAAACACAATAAAATTTCTCTGAGATGACAAAATAAGGCATCAGAAAAGTCGTAGAAATCCAAGGATGAAGAGTATTCTACGTTTTCTGACGGTTGCAATTACTTCGACTGTCTCTGAGGTCTGGTCCAGTTTGACACTGGAAGATAAGTAAAAGAGTGCTTCTGGTAAACGGGTTTACAGCAAGTAACGATGTTGTTCTGTGGCGATAATTTCAAGGGTCCTCGCACGTTTTGCCGTTGACAGATGACATTTAAAATAAGCACATCCAACGAATTTTATAACGAAGAAAAACCCCACAGATATTTTTTTTCAGATGTCTGAAAAAATTTAGAAATAATAAAACCAATTATTTGGTGATGCTTATTGTGCATTCACCTTCCAGTATTGGTGATTGTTAGTTTTTCATGCAATAAAACGAATGTTCAAATATTTTTTTGTTTATACTGTTGTGTAGAACTAAACCCATGGTTTAATTTTTGTTGAAAAAAGTTATTCCTTTTATGAAGTTTTAAATAACTCAGCAACAAAACCAACACCAATCACCGATGGTGAAAACTGTGAATAAAAAAACGCAAAACGTTCTACGCAGCAAATAAAAAAAAGATTTCACATCAAAGAGGACTGCTTCGCAAACATATCAATGCACGAGCATCCTGTTGTTGAAAATCAATGTAAAAAGCCACTACCTAGATGAAAATAAAATTTAAGTTTCGATTTTCAAAGTGACTGCGACACGTGTGTGATGAGAATATGTAAAAAAAGACGATTTAAATCATTTTCTCTAATTTTTGTGTCGATTGAGAGCCACGAAATATTCAGTGATATCCATCATTTCGATGTTTTGTAAAACACACGTACATAATTAGTTAATATCTAATCAGAGTATGTTAATAGAGATTTCTTTTAATGTAATGTTTTCCAAATCCGCAACATTCGCAATTCGACAAACAGTTTGTGATACTGAATCAATTCTCGCCTTCCAAAACTCTTCCAAATTTATCCAAAGAACGCTTGTAGTCATACGATGAGTTTTAAGTGCAAGCTGGCATTTTGCCACTATCGAATCGATTTTCAGAATTGTCTCTCCGGTTCCGCATCAGATGTTACGTTATAAGTCCATAAGTAATCAAAAACTTTAAGGACCTTTTTGAGCTGAATCCTCAAACATAGCTTCAAGATATTTTATAACTTATACAGGGTGAGTTGTAAGTCCTGTCAGTGTTTTTTAAACATCTGTTCAATGAGTTAATCACAGACTTGTTTGCATATGTTTTTTTTTATTAAAATGTCTACTCGCCTTGCATGTTTGTATTGAATTTTCATTCGTTTCAAATTCGTGGTAGTCATGAACGCGTAAAGGGAGTGTGGTAAATATAAAAGTTCAATGGTAATCTATATAAATAAAAATGAGTTGGGTTTTCCTTTGTCAAGATTTAACTCGCGAGCGGAGGGACCGTTTGGCATGAAAATTTGTATGCAGGGGTATTTGAGACCGGAAAATATTTTTGAGATAGTAAAAGACCCCTCCCACCTCTGAAAGGGGGGGCTCCTATACGAATGAAACACATTTTTCTGCATAACTCGAGAATTGTTCAAGCAAGGGAACCCAAATTTAGCATACGGAAGTTTTTGGAGGCAAGAAATGTTTTTATGAAAGTTTGAGAAAGGGAGGCTCCCATACAAATGAAACAGAAGTTTCTGCATATATCAAGAACTAATCAAGCAAATGGAACCAAATTTAGCATGTGGGGTTTTCTGGTGGCGAAAAATGTTTCTACGGTAGTTCGAGACCCCTCCTCCCTCTTTGTTAGGGGGGGGGGGGAGTGCTCCCATACAAATGAAACACAAGTTTCTGCATAACTCTAGAACTAATCAAGTAAATGGAACCAAATTTGTCAGGTAGAGGTTTTAGAAGGCAAGAAATGTTTCTAAAGTAACTCGAGACCCCTCCGCCCTCTGTAAGAGGGGGGCTCTCATACTAATGAAACACAAATTTGTACATAGCTCAAGAACTAATCAAGCATATGGAACCAAATTTGACATGTGGAGGTTTTTGGAGGAGAGAAATGTTTCTATTGAAGTTTGAGAATCCTCCGCCATCTGAAAGGGGGAGAGAGGGGGGTTTCCATACAAAAACAACATAAATTTCTGCCTAACTCGATAGCTAACCAAGTAAATGGAACCAACTTTGGCATATGGAGGTTTTCGAAGGCAAGAAATGTTTTTATTGTGGTTTGAGACTCCTCCGATTACTGAAAGAGGGGTCTCGCATACAAATGAAACACGAATTTCTGCATAACTCGAGAACAAATCAAGCAAATGGAACCAAATTTGGCATGTGGAGGTTTTTGAAGGAAATAAATGTTTCTAAGGTGGTTTGAGACCCCTCCGCCTTCTGGAAGGGGAGACTTCCATAAAAATGAAACATAATTTTTAGCATAACTCGAGAGCCAATGAAGCAAATGAAACCAAATTTGGCATGTTGAGGTTTTTGAAGGCAAGAAATGTTTCTATGGCACTTCACTACCCCTCTCCACTTTAAATAGGAGGGGGGGGGCTCTCATACAAATAAAAAGCAAATTTCTGCATAACTCGAGAACTAATCAAGTAAATGAAACCTTTTTAGCATATGGAGGTTTTTGGAGGCTAGATTTCTATATACATAAAAATGATTTCCTGTCTGTCTGTCTGTCTGTCAGACCCTTATAGACTCGAGAAGTTCTGAACCGACCAACGTGAAAATTTATATGAAGGGGTTTTTGGGGCTGGGGAAGGTTTTTATGATTGTTTGAGACCCCTACTCTCTCAGGAAGTAAATGAGACACTCATTTCATCATAAACCGAGAACTAATCAAGCAAATCGAATCAAATTTGAAATGTGGGGGGTTTTGAAGGCAAGACTGTTTCTATGGTAATTCAAGACTCCTCCCCTTTCTGAGGGGGGGGGGGCTTCAAACAAATGATTATTATTATTATCGTATAATATTATGATTATTATTATAAAATAATTATTATTATAATCGATGAGCCCCGTGTGATGGTTCGAGAACTAATCAAGCAAATGTAACCAAATATGGAATGTGGGGGGTTTTGAAGGCAATGATTGTATGGTGGTTTGAAAAAACAACCCCCCTCTGGAAGGGCTCCCATACAAATGAAACACAAATTTCTACCAAAAATGAGAATCATCCAGCTTACTTAAACACAAACCGTGTGTATCTCGGATAAGAAGCATGTTTTGATAGAAGTTTGAACCCCTGCTTATTCAAGAAAAAAAACTCATTTAAAAAAAACCATAAACGTGCCAGTTATATTAAATTTTCCTTCATTTAGTTGCAAGCGTAGCAGCGCACGCACCGAGTTCAGCTAGTATGGAAAATAAATATAACAATAATAGTATTTGCATGGACCAAAATAAAATTGTAAAATAAATTAAAACTGTTGTATATTTTATACTTGAGTGATTCGCCATGAACGTGTTAATAACTATTAAGAAGGTTATTCACGTAGCAGCGTGTTCAAACAAGATCGTAGTAGGTGCATGTTCATGATCGATTCAGTTATTTGACGGATTTTGTAGAGCACAGTTGTGCTGGTGCGAGTGCAGAATATCGCGAAGAAGGAAGTCAAATTCTCCAAGTCCTCGACCGGGTCACGCCAGGGAGCTCGTAATAAGTCTGTTTTTGAGACAGTTTAGACCGTGTACTATATTGAAGAAATTGAAACCACTCGGAATAATTGAAATACTTATCTTACGCTTCATCAAACGCTACGAAGAAACCGGTCTACATAATATCTCCCAAACCGCATACGCATTGTCAGGTGTCTGAAAACCAACCAAGAGGTGAGCGAGTGAACTCGACGGAATCCTGGTAAGTTTGGCCAAAATATGACCAAAGAAATGGGAATGTTGCAGTCAACGATCAGGATTATTTTGAAAGACGACATTGGACCTAATCCATACAAAAAATAACGACTGCATGACTTGACTGAAGAGCAGACATTTTATGAGTTAAAAGATTTAGGAGGTTGCACAGAAAAAAAAGCGTTCCCGAAAATGAAAACGGAGCTAAAACTAGTTCAAGTTTTCATGATTTTTCCCTTTAAACGTAATTTTGTTCACGATTACTTGATTCAGTTCACGGTGTACATATGCTTGCTCTCGAATTCATGACAGCAGTTCATGGATTTGGGCACGGGTTTTGTTTTCTATGTGCTCAAACGGTAGGATGATGATTCTGTTTTCGGACGAAAAAAAATTTATGCTACAGGATCACCACAACCAGTACATAATCGGGTGAATGCAGTTTATCTTTCTTTGTTCCAAAATTGTGGAAGGTTCTTTTGCTGTTCATCGAACCTTGTGCTAAAATCTACAGTAAATATTACTTAGATAATGTTTTTAAGAACCATTTGCATCCTTCCGCCAAGAAACACTACCAGAATGGACCATACTGCTTTCAACGAGACTCTGCACCACCTCACCAGACGTAAGCAACGCAGGTATGGTGTGAGAACAATTTTCCGGATTATATTTCAGCAAAAAATGCATCGAAAGGTGCTTCTCACCTGGTTGAATTCTCTCGACTTGTATGCATGGGACTGCATGCTGAACAAACTGGGGAATACCAAAGGACAAACCGTGGAAACCTCTTAGAAACGTTTGGTGAAAATATGGAATAACATACCTCAATATATCGTGTATCCCGAGAAGAGTTTCAGCTCAAATTGAAAACTCAACATGATGTTGTGAAATCGTCGATAATGATTACTCAGGTTGCTGTCGTTTTGGTCGTTTTAACGGTTAAAAGATCAAAATTGATATCAAAAATTTATTCCTGTGACATCAAATTTAAACTGATCAGTGAGAGCAAATTGAAAAGTCAATATGCTGTACATTTTTTCCTGTTGATAGCAAATTGAGTATATTAGTTGATAACCTGTCAAGACAATAAAAACAAAGCGACCTTTCTAAAAGAAAAGTGTACGCAAGATTACAGCAAAATGAAAACTAAATATATAACATTAAGTTTTCATCTTGCTGTAATCTTGCAAGATTTTTGACAATTGTGAAGAGAAATCAAATTTTGATTTTAATTTGATGTAGATATCAAAATAAGGTTTCGAATTTGTATCTTTATGATGTTAGACTTTACTCGGGATACCAGCTATGACGCTTTCCAAATATGTTTCATCTTCTCCTTTTATAGCGTTTCAGGCTCATTGCTTTCGCAATAAGCTGATGCATGCTCTTAATTTAGGGTCCTAAATGTAATTTAGGATTATTAATTAAGAGCTTTCGATGCCAGGTATCAATTTGCATTAGTATGATTGTGTGGCAAAAATTTGTTCTTATGCCCAGGGAGGCAAAAAATTGTTTTTAAACGAAAAAATCCTAGACCAGACCGGAAATCGAACCCAGCTTCCTCCAGCAAGGTAGACGCCGAGCTAAGAGAAGACCTATTCCAAAGATGCATGCGGCTCAAATTAAGACAAAGGAAGAACTATTTGAAATGAACTAAATTAAGACAACTTCTAAACAACATTAATACTGCTTGTTCAAACAAATTTGTAGGAGTTATTAAGCTGTTTCTTCTAGAAAGCTGAATAGTTACTCCAAATTTGTTTTAACAAGCGTTTATTCAACACTTATGTTTATTGGGATGTACAAAACAGCACATACGTTGAAAATTAAAATTCATGCAAGCTTCTCATTTTTAAGAGCACATACTTCACTGACAAGAACTTTCTCTTACCCTGTAAATAATACATGAGCTCAGATGTTCGTTAAATTTTCCCAATCATCGTGGTCGTTTCTTAGACTTTGACCGTTTGGTTCGTTTTTAATTTATGAACCAACTTCATGGAATCACACAGCATCATCGTCCTATAATTTCCCCGGTGATATTTGCTGCAAAGTTTGGCCAACCAGCATAACCAGCAGGTTCACGATGAGATCACATATCTTGAAAACTTGCTTCATGTGTGTCACAATACTTGTGAAATGTTCAACGTTTTCTTCGATCGATCTAAAATAGTCCGGCAGCAATGAAAAAAATTTATTCAACTTAAATAGCCACGATTCATCAGTTGTTCTAATGCGTTCTTGTTCTCGGACGTTTCATGAAATATGTTCAGCTGGATTTTGACCATCTCCAATGCACAAAGCTTCTCCAAGATTTATAGGTGGTTCTGCGTTCCGGTACCCTTCAGTTTGTTTTTGTTGATCTGGCAAAGGAAGAACTATTCCGAAATTTCCCAAATCTTCAACTTTGGCGGATTTCTGACTGCTTAGGAAGATCTTGAGGAAGTTTGCATTCTATCCCACTTCTGAATTAAAGAAAAGGCTTTAGGTACTTCTTCACTCTTCAATGATTTTTTTCGAGAATGATCATCCTTACAATGTTCCCTGGGCACTGGCAAAACCTTGAGGTAGATTCACTTCAACTACCATGTCCCAGGGCTGGTCTGGTTCTTTACGATTTTGGAAAGATGCACACAAATGTTGCCAAATCCGTGAAAATGCAGCCAAAAAGGTGCTTCTGAAGATCTTCTAGTACTTCTTATTGATGAACATTATAGTTCTGAGATAGTTATAGTAGTGAAATAGTGAGATTTGAACTGCCAGACTGAATTATTTTCGACACATTATCAAATAGAAGTGTTCACGGAAGTAAACTAATAACAGCCTTAGAATATAAAGTACGACCCGTATATTCATGGCAAAACTGCATATGGCAAGACATTGAGAGAAGTGAAATTTATGTGACAGAATGGCACGAATCGGCTCCTAATTAACAGAAGATAAAAGAGTTCACAAACCACAGAAGAATGCAGAAATCATGAAGAAATAACGAAGATGAGTAAAACACCTTGGTAATGTTATTAACGTGGCTATGACGAACTAAACAACAAATAGAAAAAAAGTCGACACCACACCATACAGAACAATTGAAAAGATCATGCTTCGGAAGACTCTCCTAGCACATACACGACACACTTCTCGGACTGAACTACAAAAGACTGAAGAAATTACGAAACGCCGTATTAAATTTGCAAACTTTATACCGCAGACAGACGTTCAATATCGAACAAAACACACTCAGATTATTTTACAGAAATCTGTAAAGTTTTACCGCATTCTCAACAGCTGAACGTTCGGTAATCCGATTTTACGGATTTCGGAAAAATTTTACCGAAATCCGATAAATTTTTTGCAGATATCTGTAAAATTTCACCGAAATCCGTAAAACAGAGCTTAAAAATATCATATTCAATTCTAAAATTGCACCCTGACTGAGTCAAAATATTAGTCATCACGCAATGTTCCTAGCGAACATGAAGTAAACAAAAATTTGCCTTCATGAATCTCTTGTGCTAGATGAGTCAACTTGTTTTGTGTTGTTTTACTTTGATCATTCATTCGTTCCAGAAAGCAGTGAATGTACGTAAGTGCGAACAACTCATTCAATTTCAACTCTCTACCGTGCAGACGAAAGAACAGTCATTCATCCACACTGAAGTGGAAACAACCAAAACATCTCGAATCGATCCTGCAAATGCCTTTTTTCGAACAAATGCCCCACAAACTCTGTAGCGATTTCGGCCATTGCTCCGCCTTTTGGCTTCCTTTGCCCTCAGCTATGTTCGAGAATATTTGAAATCCTGCGGCAGAAAAAATCACTCACGAACGCGAAAATGAATGACTGGTTACCAGAACATTCAGTCAAGCAACCAAAATCTCATGAGGCTTGAATAGCCGTGTGCTTTGCTGTGGTGTGAATGAGTTGTGTAGAACACGAGGACAACGGAATGACTGAGCATAGCAAAATAGTAAACACGAACATATTGCGTGACTGATAGAACGAAATGAAGACAGCGAAAATTGTGCCTTACTGAATATTTTTTTTACTCATCGTTAACGACGGGTGTCAATTTTTGCGAGCTCTGCCGTAAATCGGATTACCGAACGTTCAGCTGTTGAAAATTCGGTAAAATTTTACAGATTTTTGTAAAAAAAATCTAAGTGTGAAGAATTCAAATTTTTTGTGTAAAATTCCAAATTGCACAGTCGCCGAGCCAACTAATTGCTGCATTAAATCTGAAAGTTTGTCTAGCATCCCAATTTTCCCTTACCAATCAAAACAAATCTATGGCGTCATCTGTTAACTTATTGCTACTTGATATTCTGAGGGAAGACATGCTTTTACACAGGTAAATAAGATGGAGTTGAACGTCTGCCTGCGGTTATACTGAATAACAAATATAAAAACTGACGAAAAGACTCAAAATTATCTACATCAGCGTCTTCTTGGACGACACGTCCCGTGTACGCATGGCAAAATGTTTCGAAAGGATTTACGTAACTCTTCTCTAAGTCAGGCCAGTAAACCTTCATAAAACAAAAGAATGATCGTCCATACAAAATTTAAATGTCAGTTGTCTTGCCAAATCTCCTAGTCTACTATGATTTATTTATATTATCTTATTACCACAACCTGTCAATTCTTTGCCGCGATTCGAGGCTCGTTGAATCAGTGGAAGAGTGATATTGCCACGATTCTTTGCAACTATTCGGATGGCAGTCTACGCTATGGACTGTGCCGACAGCAGTTAAAATGGTATGGCTCCCGCTTTGGCCATGATCGAAAGTATTGGACTTGTGACGAAAGCTCAGGAAGCATACCGAACCCTTGATTTGTACGCAGGAGCGAGAGTCTGCAATGTTGCTGGTCCTCATGACTTAATCTATTCCGTAGGTCAGCTTTGCGGTTACCTTTTCCAATCCCGCAGCGGCAATGTTCAATTCCCACGTGAAATCTTGGCACCGATCATCCTTCAAATCCGCAATTGAGACTCGAACGCAATTTTCGCTTTCACATTTGATAAAGTAGCTTGAATGTCAAGGTTTTAACTAGGGTAATACCCAGAACCCTCAGCCGGTTGTCCATTTGCTCACGCCCTTGACGGCAGTCTACAGCTGGCGATGGAGGCCTTCACTTTTTGCTACTCGTATCAGGAAAAGGATAGCGTACTTGTGCAACAATATGCTTACTCCGCTTGGCATTACCCGAAAGATGGGCTGCATTGCTGATAGGAACAGCGTCACGGATAGGACCGAATCCTGTGGCATTCCATTTTCTGGCTCGCGTTAACGAGACATGTGTCCTTCAATAGACACCAGGAACGTTCGCTCCGAGAGGAAGCTCTACAACATATTTATCATGCGACCACGTATCCGTCACGACTTCAACGTAGGCAGAATATTGTGTCGCTGTGTGGTATCGTATACCTTCGACAGATCTTGTGAAGCTTTCAAGGGAGTGTTTTCCTGCGACTGGCAGCACTATCTACAGATCTACGAAGTAGGTTTCGGTACCACCTCTTGCTCGAAACGTGGTCGGAAGGCATAGGTATCAAGCCGGAACCGTGGTTGTTTAGGTTCAGGATCGATACTATGATAGTATTCCTGTTTGAATCCTCTAAGGACTCTCGTTCAGCTGCTGCCTTCGTCATCTGGAACGATGGGGTTTACCTGGAGGCAGTGCGGTAAAAGCTCAATCACAATTGAAAAAGAATCGATGAAATTGAGAAAGACCACCAATCATTATCATCACACCATAGTAAGTTCATTTGAACTTGGTAAACATATTCGATTGAACCACGAAGACTTCATTTTCAATTGAGAAGCATACTTACACTAAATTGAACTAACTCGCCTACTTCAAGCAGTTGAAAACAACGCCTTCAAATTCATTATGTCGACTTGCGGCCGTGCTCTGTGATTCGAATTCATTCACTGTCAAATAAACAAGAATGAACAGCACTCTTCACATATTAATGCTTAACATCAGGTCTGACGTTGTAAAACTGTCTTATTTTTCACTCCTAGGTAACAGTACTGAAGAGAGGAGATACGCGCAGCAGTGCAGATGCCTTACTTAAATCGATATAATTACTTATAAACTTTCAACTAGAAATAATTCTTCGGCAAATTCAATGAGCTTATATGTTTTGCAACAAAACTCCGAGGAGAGTGAAATGGTTATTTGAATTATTAAGCATACATTTTATAATAGTGGGACATATGAACTGCCGAGAACACTGACAAGTTTCTCGTCTTCCCTGGGCATTGAAAATTGTTATGCTTGCTGCAATATGCAGATTCATGCAAAGCTGACAAAAGTCATTCACGTCATACAAAACACGCAAAGAAAAAAAAGTCACCTTCACTGATTTGAGCTACGCGACGTCTTTCCATTTTCGTCGTGTTGCACCCAAAGCATGAAGATAGTGATGCATTCATACTCAACGACGATGTTTCATATTCCTTCTTCGTGGTCTGGAATCAAAACGACGAGAACACATAGTTTGCCTTACCTTGATACAATTTTCCGGTGCACTAAATTTGTCGCGTCGCATGTGTTTCGTTCAGTGTTTGACCAGGTCATACGTTGTGTTGTGATTATTTGGTTGAGACACGACGATGAGACGAGTGAAACGAACTGACTACTGGGAGTTAATTTAATACCACCGAAAGGCATCGTGCCAGCTCGGTGGGTACTTTCAATAAGACGTTAACACCACTAAAATGACATAGAATGACGTTTCCCTTTTATAGGGGAGACGAAGTTTGGATGAACATTGTGGAGTCGTGCGCACCGCATCATTACAATAGTCCATGGATACGGAGCGCCGACAGTGATGGTCCACGCTGCAAGCTTTAACTACAACAATAGAAATTGGCTGCTTGCTTGGTAGCCACTCTCGATGGGTGGAAACAATGCACGCTGCTGGGGGGACGCGTTGCTATTCACACAACTAACAGCAAGACGCCGTGTGCTTTGTGAGATCGAACAGCATGCGAAGCTGGCCGGATAAAAATAACCATACAATTAAAAAACAATAATATAAAATAACTTTAAAATCTACTGCCGCCGTTGAATCTTATTGTTCATGTATCAGATAAATGAAAAATGTACATTGTTATTACAACAGATTTACTATTAAACCCATATGCAAGAATTTTCAGCAATTGTGAAACTACACAATCAATAGTAATTGACTCAAATTTGCTCGGAAAAAAAATGATTTTTTCTATAGTTAAGATACATAACTACACCGTTAATCTGTTGTCAATGTCTCAATTTATGTTAGATTCTATTGTGGAAACAATAACTGCTATTGTCATCTTATGATTATGAACAATACTTCAAATTTTACGCACTATTGATTTTATCGTATGATTACAATAAATTTAATCAAAATCATTTTTTTTTTCGGACTGCGCGATCATTAATTCAGTTTGTGTTTGAGTCTGTACTGATCTGATAAACTCAAAGAAGTGCCGGTCCCGGCCATTTTCGAAGCAGGTGGTATAAATTTCCTGGAAAAATGTTGCAAAAAGATTGCATATTTCTTCCGAATTGCTGCCAATGCGTTCATCTAGATACATGGATGATGGAAAATTTTCTGATTTAGATTTCGTTTTAACGTAATTGAAAAAGGGTTTAGGGCACAACTTTATTTCCTTTCCAGTTTAAGTGTCATACTCTTCAAATGCGATGGCTAAATTTAGTTGATTACAAACGTCTAAATATTTCTCTAAAGCTTGCTGTTATTTTTTTTTATTTTCGTTCACCTTGCAATTTTTAGATTTTTAGATTTTTGCAATTTTTAGTTTTATTTTTGAATTTCCATGATGTTGTATTATTTTGATTGGTACCTCTTTATGAATAATTCCGAAAAGAACATTATAGTAGACATCAACAGCAATTTCAACATTTCGTTCATTCCGTACACACTTAGATATTGTGAATTTTAGACGACACGTAATTCATGTGTGTTAAAGGTCTGGAAATGTAAAGAAATATTTCGTGTAAAATTATGGCTTCTGAGACTGACGCATATGCAATTCGATAGAAGATGTGTTTGGTTGAATTTAAAGATTGGACTCGGAAAAAATGCGACACTTTGTTTTGGGTGTAACTTTTTATCGCGTGGGTAAAAATTAATGAAACAAGAAGAGCTACGCCAGCAAATCCTGGGCGCGGTGATCGATAGTCCTGGGCAGTCGCACAGATGGATCGGCAAAAGGCTAGGAATACACCATTCCACAGTGTCCCGCGTTGTGAAGATGTTTCAAGAGATGAAGACCATCGAGCGACGCGCTGGAAGCGGCTGAAAACCGAAAACGGAATACCCAGAGAAGGCGCGGAAGATAAGGCAGTACTTTAAGAATAACCCAAACCTTTCCACCCGAGACGTGGCCAAAAAGGTCAATTCGTCGAAGTGGTTCATCCAGCAGACCATGAAATGGGCTGGGCTACGTGTTTTTAAGGTCAGGAAGGCGCCAAACCTGACTGACAAGCAAAACACGGTGGCCTAATTGCGTGCGCGGAAGCTGTACCGTGAGTGGCTGGCCAAGCCAGGCTGTCTCGTCATGGACGACGAGACATATATCAAGGCGGACACCAAACAAATCCCCGGTCTCGAGTTTTTTGTCGGTTCGTTCCGGAAAAGAAAAGTTCGGGAAGAGAAAGATGGACTAATTCACGAAGAAGTACCTGTTGTGGAAGGCGATCTGTGAATGCGGAGGGTACAGCAAGCCGTTCGTTACAATCGGCACCATAAACGTGTAGATTTATCGTGAGGAATGCTTGCAGAAGCACTTGCTGCCCTTCCTCCGCTCTCACCGTGGTCCCACGCTGTTCTGGCCGGATCTCGCTTCGTGCCATTACGCCAAGCCTGTAATGGATTGGTACGAAGCGAAGGGCTTTAATGTGGTCCCGAAGGAGGCGGACCCGCAAAATACACCAGAACTTCGTCCGATCGAAAAATTTTGGGCGATAATGAAGAAGAAGTTGAAGAAAAGCGGACAAACATTCAAAACCGATGAAGAAGAAAAACTGGGAAAAATTGTGTAAGGAAGATGGACAAAGCCTCGCCCAAGATCTCATGAGCAGTGTTAACAGAAATGTACGAGCATTCAGCTTTGGGGAGGAAATTCAATAAATAAATTATGCCGAAAGATAGTTAATATATAGTTATTTAATCCCTGGAAGTTTGAAAAGTATCTGATTTAAAATGAATTGTTGGTGATCATTTTTGTGTGTCTCATTTTTTCCCAGTCCAGTCTTTATTGTCGCATCTCTTTCAACTCATTCTTATGTACTAAAGGCGCTTGCATGTGTCGGTCTCGGGAGACTGAAATTTACACGACATTTTGGTAGTGTGTAGAATTAGTTGCCAGTTTACACTACTTAATCTGCGTTTAATATTTTCATAATTTGCTTTGTGATATACAAAGATTTCCTTGAAATCATAGTCGTTGGGTCTTTGAGTTTCATGATTAAATAGAGAGAATTTGATTGCTGTGTGAAATGCTTCATTTTACCATAAGGGATTCAATGATTCATTCACACATGAATCTTCGTGTACATTGGTCAGCAGAAAGCCTAAGTAACAGTTCTGCTGATTTTTGACGTTATTACTTTGATTTAGACCTAAATTAGAAGTTTTGTCGAAAACAAACTGCAGTGTTTCATTGTCTGCAACAACTGGAAGTAAGATGCTTTTATTTTCAGAGTCCTGAAAAAAGTCGGCTTATCTTTGGTTGAAATCACCATAGATGTGAACTTTAGCCTCAGAAGGTAATTGTGATACAATTTGTTAGGCGTTTTGAAAAAAAAGATTCATGAACAGTTTTATTTGCACGATCTGGTGGAAAAAAACACGGAAGCAAACACGTGTGGTTTGCAAGCAATGCATGATTTTACCCAAACAGGCTCAAATTCTTTGAATTTTGTCGCAGAAAGGATTTCTAACTTGAAATTGGCTGAAACTGCTATGATAACACCTTCGGACAAAATTTCGGTATAATATAAAAGTTCTTTCTTCGCTTCGAACGCTTTCATGTCAGCTTGTCTCAGTAGCTAAAATTACCGAAAAGGATGAGCCTAGTAAATGTGTATACATTGCTTCCATTTTTGCTGTGCCTGTCAAAATTTCAACCATATGAAAGGTTGAAATCTTAACAATAAATAAGAATTAGCGAAGATATTCTTGAAGGTAGGTCAGTTATAAAAATCATACAATGTCTTCTGCTTTCTTATCTAATCAATAGGTTATAGAAAATTTTCATATGAATAATCAAAAGTTCACAAACCACGTTAAGGTCTGGCCATAATCTACGCTTCATTTAAATGTTTAAAATGGCCTTTAGAAAAAGCCGAGAAGGGGAGTTCTGAAAATATAAAAAATTAGTCGACGTGACTTATGAATAACCCTTTACAGCCGTAGAGGACGTCTTAGCCATTCTTAGATTTAGCGACCAAAACATACCGGTTTTCGTCATGCACCATCTAAGGTGTGACGATTGCAAAATATTCATGCATCATCAAAACGATGACTTATGGTTCTTCGCATATTTTTTGTTGCGTGACTAGGAAGGGTCTGTGACGAACAACTAGTTGGCATCATCGAACTTGTATACCGTTACAACTTTATTGTTGCACGACGACAGACTTTGCGTTGCTAGTCAACATGTTTCCCTTGCGCGACATTGAAGGCAACAGACTCGTCGCTACTGTGGTTTTATGTGCTTTGACGATGACTTTTGTCAACACTGGATTCATGTATTGGAATTGTCATCAAACGCTTTCATTTTTTTTTTTTTTTTTTTTTATTAATCATTTATTTGTACAGGCTCAATCGAATCAACTTTACAGAGCCAAGTTTTCATATTTGTATACATCATGTATCTTAAATCTAAAGTTAGGGGGATAGAGCCGATTACTCGCGGCCGTCTCGAGGTTAATAGGAATTACAATTTAACGGATAGGGAGATGGGTGGGAATTTAAAGTATGGTTTACATAACACATTTATTTTATATTCTAGATTGTCAAAAAACTTAAAACTATTCAATTTTTGGTTTTCTTTTTATTCGAACATTTTTGAAAGAGAAAAAAAAACACACGAACACAGAAAAAAAAACTTATACTAAACATACATGTTAAACTAACTACAATCTAAGGCTAATGTTAGTCAAAAACACATAAATGAGTTTCATAAACTCCAGATCACGTACAGCTAAAATATCTCGAACCGGTACATTGGGTTGTCTACCTCGAGCCCGAAGGGAATCATAAAGCTCAGATCTGACTCCACGATGCTCAGCACATGACCAAACAATGTGATCTGCGTCCTGGTAACCTTGCCCACATTCACAGAGACTGCTGTCGCTCAGTCCAACACGGAATAAATGAGCGTTCAAAGAATAATGATTGGACATGAGGCGAGACATGACACGAATGAAGTCTCGTCCCACATCCATCCCCTCAAACCAAGATTTCTTCGACACCTTTGGGATGATAGAATATTGCCATCGCCCCAAATCTCCTTTACTTTACTACCTTTACTCCCATTTATTCTGCCAGCTGACGAGTGACTGTTGACGAAAAATAGTAAAAAATTCATCAAAGGCGATTTGTCGATCATAAATATCGCCTTCTATAGCGCCCACCTTTGCAAGCGAGTCCGCTCTCTCATTGCCCGGAATCGAACAATGAGATGGGACCCATACAAAGGTGATGATAAAATTACGCGAAGATAAAGCACTTAGAAGCTCCTGTATTTTCATGAGAAAATACGAGGAGTGCTTTACCGGCTCAAGAAGCGAATAGCCTCTATAGAACTGAGAATATCCGTGAAAATGAAATACTGATCCGGTGTTAGTGAGGCAACAATTTCTAGCGTAAAGTGTATTGCCGCTAATTCAGCGACATATACGGAACAAGGAGCTTGAAGTTTACGATTGGCGCTATAAATTTCATTAAATATACCAAAGCCTGCTGACTCCTCTATCAATGATCCGTCAGTGAAGAACGATTTAGTGGAATCAACTTGGCCAAACTTTGCAGCAATATCACAGGAGCAATCATAGGACGATGATGTTTCGGGATTCCATGAAGCTCCTGCTTCATGGATAAATCAAAATGAACCGAACTGCCGAAGTCGGCGGAGAAGCAAACACGATTGGGAATATTCGGCGAAGGGCTGACATCCTGTGTTATGTACAAATGGTACAAAGTCATGAAACGAGTTTGAGGATTGAACTCAAGGAGCTTCTCAAAGTTTTCGATTACCTGAGGGTTCATAACTTCACACCTGGTGAGGAGCCGGAGAGATAATTCTGTAAACCGATCCGAAAGTGGCAACATGCCAGCCAGCACTTCAAGACTCATGGTGTGAGTCGAGTGCATGCAACCTAACGCGATACGAAGACACCGATACTGAATACGTTCCAGTTTAATGAAGTGCGACCGAGCCGCTGACTGAAAACAAAAACTACCGTATTCCATAACCGACAAAATCGTTGTCCGGTACAACGTTAGAAGATCTTGCGGATGCGCTCCCCACCAGGACCCGGTAATTGAACAGAGAAAGTTGATCCTTGGCTGGCACTTTCGCTTCACATACTCAATATGGGATCTCGAGGTGCACTTTGAATCGAACCAGACCCCAAGATATTTAAAGGACATAGAATGAGTTATCGGCTTACCCCAAATTTGAAGCTTCGGTTGTGCAGGGTTATGCTTCCTAGAAAAAACTACCAACTCAGTTTTCTTCGTAGAGAATTCGATACCTAGCTCTAGAGCCCAAGTAGACAAATTGTCCAAGGTATCCTGTAAGGGTCCTTGCAGATCGACCCCATTGGGTCCCGTGACAGACACTACGCCGTCATCTGCAAGTTGTCTCAACGTACAGTTGTCACCTAGACAACCGTCAATGTCTTTGACATAAAAATTATACAAAAGGGGCCTTAAACATGATCCCTGGGGGAGACCCATGTAGCTAAATCGGGAAGCTGTAGAGGTTCCATGAGAAAAGCTCATATGTTTCTCTGACAGCAAATTGTACAAAAATTATTCATTAATGGTGAAAAGCCACAAGCGTGGAGTTTATCTGAAAGAACTTCAACAGATACTGAATCAAAAGCCCCTTTATGTCCAAGAATACAGAAGCCATTTGCTCTTTTTTAGCAAAAGCTAACTGAATATCTGTGGAAAGCAACGCGAGACAGTCGTTCGTTCCCTTACCCCTACGGAAACCATATTGAGTATCTGAAAGCAGGTTGTTCGTCTCAACCCATTTGTCCAGACCGAAAAGGATCATTTTCTCCAACAACTTTCGAATACAAGATAACATCGCGATGGGTCGATAGGAGTTGTGGTCGGACGCGGGCTTACCAGGTTTTTGAATGGCAATAACTCTCACCCGTCTCCAATCATCCGGTACAATGTTGAGTTCCAGAAACTGATTAAACAAGTTTAACATGCGCCTCTTCGCGACGTCTGGGAGGTTCTTAAGCAAGTTGAACTTGATCCTATCAGCCCCTGGAGCCGTATTGCCACATGAAAGGAGTGCGAGAGAGAACTCTACCATTGAAAAGGGTTGGCTAATCTCATCTATCGAACTCGTGTTTTCGCGAGGAATCATCCGTGCCGGCACAGAATCTGGACAAACTTTTCGCGCGAACTTGAGGATCCATTGGTCCGAGTACTCCTCGCTCTCGTTGTTCGTAGTTCGGTTACGCAACCTTCGCGCCGTGTTCCAAAGAGTACTCATCGACGTTTCGCGCGATAGCCCGTTCACAAACTTTCGCCAGTATCCGCGTTTCTTGGCCTTGATGAGGCTCTTAAGTTCGCGTTCGAGAGCCGTGTATACTTCGAAGTGCTCAGGTGTTCCACGTCTACGGAAAACTTTAAACGCGTCGGACTTTTTACGGTAAACCTCGGTGCATTGCTGATCCCACCATGGAGAAGGAGGTTTCCTGCGAGATGACGTCCCTGGAACTGGTTGAGTTTGAGCTTGAAGCGCGCTGTTTAAGATCAGGTTGGAGAGGAAGTTATATTCTTCCAGCGGTGAAAGCCTTTCTACCGTCGTTACGGCTTCATCTACTGCTGTCTTAAACTTTGTCCAATCGATGTGACGGGTAAGATCATACGTGACGTTGACAGATTTCGACGAATTGAACCCGGTGGCAACCGAAATTTTTATGGGCAAGTGATCACTACCGTGGGGATCTTGAATCACATTCCATGTGCAATCCAACGATAATGAATTCGAACAAAGTGTGAGGTCTAATCTACTGCCAACTGAGGATGTACCAGCCAAACGTGTTACTTCTCCATTGTTGAGAACTGTCATATTGAAGTTGTCACAGAGGTCATATATCAGGGAAGACCGGTTGTCATCGTACAGTTCTCCCCAGCCTGTACCGTGAGAATTAAAATCTCCCATGACCAACCGCGGAGCAGGAAGAACCGAACAAACATCTGAGAGTTGTTTTCGGTTAATGGAGGCTCTTGGAGGAATATAAACGGAAGCAATGCAAAGGCTTTTATTTTTAATGACAGCCTGACATGCGACAACTTCAATACCTGGAATTGGAGGAAAATTCACTCTATAGAAGGAGTAGCACTTTTTGATCCCCAAAAGTACTCCTCCTCCACGTGAATCCTCACGATCAAGACGAATAATATTGAAATCATGAATCGGAAGATAGATTTCGGAAGAGAGCCATGTTTCACAAAGAGCGAATGCATCACAACCGGTAGTGTGAGCTAAATATTTGAAAGATTCCAATTTAGGAACAAGACTTCTACAATTCCACTGCAGAACAGTGATCAAATCCCCGACCTCAATTGGAAAATTATCCATCGAAGGAAATGATTGCTGCAAGGATGGGCCACTTAATTGTCAATTGCTTCAAAAAGGTCTTCACTGTTGGAAGCATTGCCAAAACAATGCTTTTGAGAGGGTCAGAAATTTCGAGGTACTTGAAGATACCTTCAACAATATCATCAAATGAGAACAGTCCAGATGGAGAAGGAACTTCTGTTCTTAAAATCGGGGCGCTAGGGGTTTTGGATGTCCCCGGGAGAGATGGAAACTCCTGGTGTAGTTAGTACTACGGAAACCAGGAGGACTAGGATTTTCCTTTTTCCACCTTTCCTTGAATTGGGCAAACTGGTTTTGGGCTCCGGCTCAGCAACTTTCCGTTGGCGAACGCGTCTTCGCTTCCTTGAAGCACCTTCCGGAAAACTGACTGATGTTCCCTCTTCAACCGAGTCAAAGTCAGACTCGTCATCTGACAGAGGAGCAAAGGGATTCGTATTGGCATTGGGTGATGGTGAGGCTTTTTTCACCATTTCGGCGAAAGATTGCCTAGAACGCTGTTTAAGTGAGCGTTCTAATTTTTCCCCGCGTTGCTTGTACGCCGGGCATGACGAGAGAGCATGAGGAGGAGATCCCTTGCAGAAAGCGCATTTTGGTGTGCTGTCTGCGCAGGCGCCATCCTCGTGTTTCTCCCCGCAATTTGAGCAGCGTGCCTTATTGCCGCAGTGGGAGGTCGTATGTCCCATCTGCTGGCATTTTTGGCAGATCATTACCCGTGGTACAAACAAGCGCACAGGTAGTCGAAGTTTTCCCAACTCGACGTATTGAGGGAGGGCTGAACCAGAGAAGGTCACACGAAACGAGTCTGAGTGGGTAAATTTCTTTTACCCTCACTAAACGATACTGTGCCTAGTTTCTGCACATCGAGTATCTCGATTGAAGGAAGCAGAGGGTTCTTAAAGCGACCAACCCCCTGCTTCTTCAGGATCTCGGGGGTCAAACTCGCTTCGGAGACCACACCTTGTATCTCAATACCCCGAGCTGGGATGTAAACTAAATATTCCAGTGTAAAAAACTGAGAGACAGCAATCTCGTTAGCTTGTTTGAGGTTGGACACAACGACCCTTAATTTATTGGGTCTCACCTTAATTATCTCGGTCACGGCCGAGAAACGTTTTGTCAGATCATTTGAAATCTGATATATGTTCAGTGGTTTCGTTTTGGGCTGAAAATAGACAACCCATGGGCCAGCCGAATCAGCTGGATAAGCCCGTGAACGGGTGGCTTTAGGAGACACCTCAACATTTGGTGTCATGGATGAATCATCCTCCGACAAATCATCCATGATTCACCCGTGGGAGCTTTAAACGCTCAACCACTGAAACAATGACAAAACAGATACAATACTAAAGCTAAAAACAACACAACAAAATGAATGTACAGTGTATTGAAGAGAGAACAAGAGAAACAAAAACTTATCTTATATGTATAACTGAGCTGCTGCTGTTGCCGCCACCGCCGCTGCCGGGTGGCGAACGTTGGTGAGGTGAAGCGCAACGAGTGTGGATCGATGACCTGCTGCAGCAGATGAAGTGGGACGACTAGGCTATCACTTGATGAGCTGATGGTGTGCGTGAACACGCAGAGATGCTGATGGGCAAAATGGCTTGACGACTGCCAATTGCAATCAATTCCTTTGTCGTTCGAATTGCGTTATTGCACAGCTTTCACACGCGTTTTCTTCTTCAAGAAACAAAAAAAAAAAACTCGACCACCGCGGTGGTTTTTTAGCCGAGAAAAAATTAAACCGAACTACTGCAATTTAGCTGCGAAAAACATCGAAAACTACGGAGCGCGGAAGAAGCAACTTTACCGTGTGCTTGTACAATGCAGATCAGTAATATTAGTTGAGTGTGCCATTTTTATCGAATACACCTTTTAACTTCTCTAAAGTTCCACCATTTCTCTTCTCGAAAGACAGCGAGCAAACTTCATGGTTTTCTGGAAATTTCCAATTGTTTTATTCAACTGCCGAGAAGTTTAATCAAACCCCCCCCCCCCCCCCGAAGTTCATTAAATTTAATTTTTAAAGAGTGCGTTCAGTAAAAAACTTAGAGCTTTTATTTCAGTTCTGAAATGATGCAAAATAGATCCGGTATGAAACAAAATTTTCAAAACCGGTGCAGTGATGTTCTTGCGTTTGGTCTAAACAGATAAATCCAAACCACGATTTGAACCACCGTTCAAGATGCCCTTCTGGCTACACGGCTGTAACTGGTGAGGCTTCACGCATGCCAGTGCCAGAAATGAACTTATCTTTCATGTGGTGGCAAATGTGTATGAAGTTTGGCGAATTGCGCTTGTAAGGGTGTTAACACATGGTGAAAGAATAATTTGGGCAGCTGTGCTGACGTTGCTGGCCGGATTCCAGAGAAAATAAAATGGTTTGGACAAATTTTGGCTAGAACTGATTGGTCATTCCAAGAAGGAGCTGCCAAATTTGACAGCATTTCTTGAAAATTGGCTCATCCTGTCGCCAGTGGTGGTAACGGTTGACATTTTTCCGAAACGATTTAACAATTGTTGCTGACACCTCCCGCTTCAAGCTAGTTGTAATGTTGTGAGACCAAAAGGCGAAAAGCAAAAAGCACGAACATTCCGTATTCTTTTTTTATTTTGCTTTCTGCTATGAAACAGTGTGTGCGATGTCGTATGAAAGACAAAACACTTATTTTTTCGATTCCTTTTGGTCATATTCCCCTTCCTCTCGCTTATATTAATGTTAAAAAATGTCATGACATTTAGAAATGAAAATGTAGAAGACATTTCTTTTCAGCAAACCAACCAACTGGGAACTGTCGAAAACCGAAAACTGGGAACTATTTTTTTACCGTTATGTATCCAACAGAGAACAAATTCGCCATTTTCGATTATAATACATGAGATGTCATTATGTTTTCTTAGTAGGAAACTCTGTAGGAGGGAAATAATGAATGCAAAGCATGGGGGGGAGGGTCGGCTTGATTCTTATTTATTTTATTACGCAAAAGACCGACAGAAAACAAAAAAAAACACGGAAACTAAAATGATCATTACTATGGAAGTATCCAACCGACAAGAACTCTTTTAGTAACTTTGGATTCAGGAACTCAACCACTCTCTCAAAATTGTCTAATTGACATGAGATATGGCATGCGGCATATCAAAGTTTATTTTTGACCATACATATCATATTAAACTTTATGATTTTGTAAAAATAGGTCTGCGGATGACATTCTTAGGATTCGTTACCATTACTGGCCACTAGCTTTGCGGGATCCGAGTTCCACCGGAAACCTGGCTTGTGATTTTTCAAAAATAGGTCTGAGGATTTCTGGCCATACTGGCCACTAAAAGATGCTCTGTGGGGTCCGAGTTTCTCTGGAAAAGTGCCCATATTCAAATCGTTACCAAAACCTGGCTTGTGACACATCAAACTTCATGATTTTGCAAATCTTTGTATTGAGAGGATATTCTGAGGGTGTCTGATCATACTGGCTGCTAAGAGAGGTCCTACGAGATCTGAGTTCCTCCGGGAAAGTAGCTATATATAAATCTTTTTTCAAAACCTGGCTTGCAAACATATCAATCTTCGTGATTTTGCAAGAATAGGTCTAAGAAGACACTCTGAGGATGTCTGACCATACTGGCCACTTAAAACGCACATTTTAGCGCATCAAAGCGTAACGGAATTCAGAAAAATTGCATGAAGAGGACGGATGGATTATGAAAGGTTGGCGGGGTCTCTTTTGTTTAATCTATCCTACGAGCATAAGCAGTACGATAATGTTTCGTGACGACTAAGTTTTGCAAAATCATGAAGTTTGTTGTGTTGCCAGCCACGTTTTGGAAAAGATTAAAATATGTGATGTGATGTGATAGGAAGCCCTAATGGCAACTAATGGCAACAAACTGTACGTACCTGTAATCCTCACTATTTCGTTGAATGAAGGGTCAAAATCGGTGGTGTGGACCCGTAAGCAGAAGCACTTACACGAAACCCACGGAAAGGATAGAGAAGCTCCTTCCAACGAAACGCTCTTATTACAGGAAATGAACAGTATGCAATACACATTGGGATTTCCGTCTGGTGGTTTGTTAAAAATAGGGTCAGCAAACTCACTGTAGACTGTCGGATGATAATTAGACCTTCGTTGATCTCGATCTGATGATTTCCATCAAGGACGGAATGATTGTCAGATAACCACGAATTTCTCATCCAGCCTACACTTTGTCTCCCAAGTAACAATTTCAGTTCTATTCCAGCCGTATAGCACTCCTCCTGGCTTTGTTTATGAAACTACATTCAAAACTGTTTTGTCCACCACATTTCTATGCATCTTTAGAGCCGAAATGTGTACCAAGTGGCCCACTCTATAGACGGTTGTGAAAACAAATTCATAAAACCTTTCTAAGACCATAAAGATTTTTAAAATGTTCCAGTGAAAGATGTTTTGACCACTTGAGAACCATCATAAAACCTATTGGCCGCCATCAAAACCAGCATAGAGCCAAATGGCCACAGTTGTCAAACTTCACGGCGATATCGTGGTTGGTTTTTGTTGTTCTGCTTTGTTCAATAATGGCTGAGAAAAGAGTTCTAGGGTTGCGGGAAATTATCTTTGATAGCATAAAACAAATTGAGTTTTTTTTATAGCGTATCATGCTCCAAATCATATGCGCGTTTAATTTTATGGTGAATATTCGCAAGAAATATATTCGGTAAATAAATCATGAAACTCCTTAAAATTGATGGAATTCCATAAGGTTATCAAAACAAATACCGAAGTTTGTCTCAGATCTACAGTTCAATTGTATTACATTTAAAATTTGGTGAATTTATTTTTCCACATTTTAATTATTTCATATATTCCAATATGGCGATTGCAAGAAATCACAGTTGTGTGTCCGGCAGTGCTTTTCTGGAAGAAAAATGTCTGCAGCTATAAGGCTTTCTAATCACAAATTGCAAACATTTTTAGGCCGGGTGTTGAAAGGTGATAGCTCTGTTGAGATCCAGTGACCCATTTCAGAATGCCCGGTCACTCACGTCCATTCCGAGGTCACTTTCACTTACAACAAGCCCCGCATAAACACAATACTTATATCAATTGGATATTTGTATTATATTTACACTTCCATTATCGCAACATGTTCTGTTACGATCATGGCACGTATTTAGTAGAATGTATTTCGTATTAAGTTATAATTGCTTCGATCTCACCAGTAATGTTTGATGTTTCCGTGCTGATCCTGCTCCTTTTGTTCCACTTTAAGTATATTTTTCCGTATCTTTCGATGAGAGCTTTATTGTTTTTTTTTGTGCTAACTCGATCACTCACGCCGCGAATAATATTTAACCGGAATAAAAAATAATGCGCCATGACCGATAATAAAGCATTTGGCGGTGAACTACTGATCGACTTCAAATATAGTTATAATTCATTAAAACATAATTAATTATCGAGACATCTAACCTAGCTGTAGTCTTATTGTTCTTTTTTTCTGTGCTCACGCGATCACACGCCACCGAACAATAGTAAACCGAAACAATAGGCAACGCGCTTAGCCCGGTAAGAAAATAGTGCGCAGCAGCGTATCTATACAACCGTTCAAAACTGATGCACAAAGCAGACTCTCTGGCGATTGCAAGAAATCACAGTTTTGGCAATGAGCCAATTTATCTTAGCAATGGCTACTATAAAACTATCTGGTCGCTTGGTAGCTTTTCTCAATGCCAATTAGCCGTTTAATGTATTTATTGGAGGCAAAATGGTTTTAATATGCTTTTTCAACTGACCATAATAAGATAATACGAATAAGCCCTACAACGGCATTTCAAAAAAGCATTTTATGAGTTTATAAAGTCAAAATAAAACTTTTGATAGGATTAAAATGAATTTTAGAAGTCAAGGTTTTAATATCGTTGTAAAGAAGCTGTGATGGTTCTTATAAACCTGACTTAAATTTGAAACCTATTGGCATCTCTTGCTGACAAAATAAAACCGAATTGATTTCTAGTGGCTTTCATAAAACCTAATAAAGCTGGATGGTTTCGGCAATGTTACTTGGGCTGACACCCTATATTACCCCTTACCCTTTGATATTGAATGTATGTAAATTGTGTACATGATATAATATAATCTATGTATCGAGAAAATATAACTGACAGCCACTGGATTGCTACTGCAAAATAAAAATTGGATATGTATTAAAATCTAAATAATCCTAAAAAGCTGATAAGCAGACTTGATCAGTCCTCTCAACAAAGATAAAGTTTCAATGAAAAGATATTTGATTGGTTTTATTTTTGGAAAAATGACCACTTTCCCGGAGAAACTTGGATCTTGCAGGGTCTCCCTAAGTGGCCAGTATGGTTAGAAATCCTGCAAAAGTCTTTTCGTGACCTAGCTTTGCAGAATCATGAAGTTTGATGTGTCGCAAGCCAGGATATGGCCACTGTTTCAGAGGAACACGAACTCCGGAGGGCCTGCACGAATCTTCAGAATGTCCTCCTAAGACACAGTTTTGCAAACTCATGAAGTTTGATGTATCAGAAGCCAGATTTTGGTAACGGTTTGAATATGGCCAGTTTCTCAGAGGAACTCGGATCCCGCAGGGCCTCTTGGTGTGGCCAGTATGGTCACACAGAATATCCACTGAGGACAAAGTTTTGTAAAATCATAAAGTTTGATATGCCGCAAGCGAGATTTTAGAAAAGATATGAATATGGTCAGTGAATATTGGTCACTTTCCCAGACGAACGAGGATCTCGCAGGACTTTTCTAAGTGGCTCAGAATGTCCTTCGAAGACAAAGTTTTGCAAAATCAGTTTGATGTGTCGAGAGCCAGGTTTTAGAATACATTTGAATATGGCCACTGTTATGGAGGAACTCGGATCCCGTAGGGCCTATTTTAGTGGCCACTAAAGGGCGAACACGAAATTATCCCGACATATTCAACAGGGCATAGCTTTTTTACCATTGGGTAAAAATCAACCAAAGTTTGCACACTTTCTCATTGATGTGTATTGTTTACATGCTGCCAAACGTGTTTCGTTTCGAAGTCGTGTTTTTCGATTCAACGAAAATGGAGGTGAACCAACGCGAGTCGAGAGAAAAAATTCTTTCCAAACACCTGGAATTTCCTGACCTGTCGCACCGGCAGTTGGGAAAATTTTTGAACATTCACCATTCAACCGTCTCCAGAGTGTTGAAGCGGTTCCAGGAGCGGTTGATGTTGGACCACGGCAAAGGAGCTGGAAGAAAACCGGGACCGGCGAACAAAAAGACGGAGGGAAAGGTGAAGCGGATGATTAAAGCAAATCCCAACGTCTCAAGCCGTGATTTGGCTAAAAAGAGCTACGTCCAGAATGCAAAGAAGAGAGCTGGACTACATACATACAACGTACAGAACTTCCCAAACCACGATGAGCTGTAACAATCGACGGCTAAAACTCGGGCACGGAAGCTCTACTAGAAGCTGCTGACAAAATATGGCTGCTGTGTGATGGACGACGAAACGTATATAAAAGCCGATTTTAAGCAAATTCCGGGGTTGGAGTTGTTCACCGGCAAGAGCAAGTTCTATGTGGACGACAAATTTAAGAAGAAGAAAATGTCGAAGTTCGCCTCCAAATATCTCATTGGGCAGGTCATCTGCTCTTGCGGACTGAGGAGTGAGCCTTTCGTGACAAAGGGCACAGTAAATGGCGAGATCTACAAATCTGAGTGCCTCGAGAAGCGCCTTTTGCCGTTCTTGCAGCAGCACGGCGAAGCTCCGCTATTTTGGCCAGATTTGGCATCATGCCACTATTCTTAAAGTGTCCTGGAGTGGTATGAGGCCAATTCTGTCCATTTTGTTCCAAAGGACACGAATCCGCCAAACTGTCCGGAGCTGCGCCTGGTGGAACCGTACTGGGCAATGATGAAGTGGGAACTTCGGAAGAGCAACAAGACAGTCAAAGACGAGAAGGACATGTTAAGAAAATGGAAAAAAAAACTGAGAAACTGGTACCGGATGACACTGTAAAGACTTTGATGGAGGGCATCAAGCGAAAATGCGATCAATTTTACACTCAAGGCTCCATCGATTAACTTTTCTTTTGATTTTTGAAGTAAATATATGTATAAAACAACCCTAAAATTTTGGTTTGATTCTAAACATTATAAGAAAATTGGCATGACATTTTTGGTGTCGCAATAATTTCGTGTTCGCTCCTTATGGCCATAAATCCTCAAAATGTCTTCTGATTACCTTGTTTTACAAAATTAAGAAGTATGATATTCCGCATGCCATGTTTCGCATCTAAAAATATTTTGCCAACCATCCCTGGACAGGGACCCCAGTACACCCTTGGAATTCGAAACTTCTGATATTTTCGGAATAAACAGTGCAGATTTAAAAAAAAGATAATATTGTAATATATTGCAAGCAACCGCATCAAAATCCAATGGCTAACGATGGAGTAGTTAGTTTTAAATTTATGTTTTTCTCTCTAACAGGGGTTGGGGACATGCAACGGTTGAATATGTGCGTGGTTTGGTTCTTCTTCTTCTTGTTTGATGTTTTTACTGGACATCCATGTGGCGGTCATTCGTCCAGAGCGTGGTTTGCAGCATGGTAAGAAAAAAAATTCGGTGCACTTGTGTGTAAATTTCTGCTCGAGATGATTTTATTTTTGCAGAGTGTCATGACATTTTCAATTGTAAGGAGTGTATCGAAAATAAGCTAACCACAAACTTTCTTTCAAACTTTGTTGAAAACCGATATTTTATTCATACAAAAAATTGATCCTTTATTGTACCAGGTTAAACTTGAACATAATGAAGACCGGATGAAATTTAAGTTATTCCTTCACGAATTTTCGAACTTAGAATCGAATGCTCTTCATCAAGTTCCGGACAAGTGTTGCATCGCATTTTTTGTACGCTAGAGCCCAAATTTTTTTGAACTCCTGCATGTTCACAGCTGCCTTACCAGTCTTCTTGAAGACCGTCTTCACGATTGCCCAGTAACGTTCGATGGGTCGAAGCTGAGGGCAATTTGGTGGATTGATATTTTTCTCAACGAAATCCATACCCTTTTCCGCAAGCCAATTGAGAGTGGTTTTGGCATAGTGAGCGGACGCTTAATCCGGCCAAAACAGTGGAGGTGTTCTATGCTTCTTATATTAAGGCAACAATCTCTTCTGGAGACACTCAGATCGATAGATTTCCGCATTTATAGTTTCGGTAGTGTAAAAAATGGTTGACTTCAAACCACAGGAACATATTGCTTGCCATACCAGTACCTTTCGACCGAATTTCTCCACTTGAATCGACCTGTCCGCATCGCTCACATCCTCCCCAACGACGGCAGTAAAGTATTGTGGACCTGGAAGGGTTTTTGAGTCCTCCTTTACATAGGTCTCATCGTCCATCAAAACGCATGCATCCGGACGCTGCAAAAGACGCGAATACAATTTCCGGGCCCTTGTTGCTGCTCGCTTCTTCTGTTCTGCACTTTGTTTCGAGATTTTCTGCTTCTTGTAGGTCTTCAGGTGGTTTCGCCTCTTGATACGCTGGATCATTCCGACACTCGTTCCTGCTTTTTTGGCCAAATCACGTATTGACATTGATTTGTTCTTCATGATTAGAGATACCACTTTCTGCTCCAGTTTCGGGTTGGAAAAACCGGGTTTTCTGCCTCATCCTGGTAGCTCATCCAAAGAATAGTGTTCCCCAATCTTATTAATGATGGTTTTAACACTCGCATGATGAATTCCAAACCGCTTCGCCAATTTTCGCATAGTAATACCCTTCTCACTTAGCCATGTGTCCAGAACCTTAATTTTCACTTCCTTTTCAATACGCGACATTTTGAAAACGCAGAATTTGAACCGCACAAACAAGTAAACAAGAGCAAGCTGACAGTCAAACGCATAGCATGCAGTGTTCAGAGCATAAAAAACATCACAAATACATGCGTACAACGCAAATGTATGTGGATAGCTTATATTCGATACACTCCTTAGTAATTTTTTTATTCCTTGTGTTCACTTTGGTCATTATGAAAAGTGTCAAATGTTACCAAAAAAATGTTGAAATCCAGTCCCCGTGCCACCACTGACTGTCGCACAAAAATCCGTATTTTAAATAAATGGAAAGTGTCTGGTGGTAAACCAAACTGAAAAAAGTTTGGGAGCTCAGAGATTTAGCTACGAGTAATTTGTATTAACTCATCTTAACAGTCTGGAATATAAGGCAAAAAGTCGGGAAAAATTCGGGAAAAATGCGGGAATTTCTATATTAAGATTGTGTGGCCACCCTGCATGTTGCATTGCATCTTCCAGTGCCAACCTACATTTTGCCTATTGCAGCGTATGGAATGCCTTAATTCAGTCACTACCAGCTTCTCGGTGGAATGCTGATTCCAGATAACAATACATAGCTTCAGTCGAAGTACACAAATTCCAGACCATGCACAATCAATTGATCTGGGTGAAATCCCCGCCGAGCATCCCCATAGCAACGACCAAACTCTCATTAGGCAAATTTCCAGCGGCAGAGAATCCTTCACGGCGCGGCATCATCTCACTGTTACAGAACGATTCATTCGCATTCCATCATGCTCCTGCACGCGTAGGCGTAAATAACCCTCTTATCAGCCTACTCGAGGTAAACACCCATTCGTAGCCTTTGAATTGGTTGAGCCTTGGGAAACCGTGACCAGTAAAGCTCTGTTTCTCAACTTCCGAACGGAATGTCTCTGCGGCCGTGTGGGCTGACGGACTGCCAACGCCCAGCACATGTTCCGGGGCACAAAAGTGGAAAACCGCACTGCTCTCGGAGGCTGACTTTTGACTGATAAGGAAGATTAGAGTGACTTAGGTGCATGCTTCGTTCCGCTCTCTTGCCATGCCAAGTGGGAGTCTGAATGAATGTGGCTGTGAAGTTGTGATCGAGCTGGGCTGGAGGTGAGGCTGGTGAATGAAGCCATCACTCGTCCCGGAAAGGTTCCGGGACTGGTGATTAGTTTCTATTAAATTGTTGATTCAAATCATTATTCAGGAGGCAAAGGTGGATACTGTTCAGCCGAGTTGTTAGGAACTAGTGAGATGGTTGTTTTGGTAAGCACTTATGTGTGTTTTCGTGGAATTAAAACGATAGCCAAAACCACAGGTTCTGTTGAAAATGTTGGAAAAAACTTCTAATTGAACTGTGAGTTGATTGTTTGGTAGTCTGAAAACAACCAGAATTTATTGAAGAGCTTGGGTTTCCCTTATATAAATTTTATTAACAAAACTAAACTAGGTGGTAAGCGGTAAATTGATGGTTGATGGTTTTCTGAAAGCACTATCAATTAGCAGATTAGTTTCCATCACCGGCAGAGGGTGAACCACTGTCAACTGTGGTGAAAAATGTACGTCAAAATGTATGGAACAATGGAGTATTTTACGTTACTTTTGATAGTACTCACCTTCAGCTTTATCAAGTTTTATAAAGCTTTATGAAATGCACTAGAAGTGAACCAAGTGGGGCCAAAAGGTTTCATGTATTGGTCAGGTTCATGAGAACCTTCACATCTTGTTTAAAACGATCTTAAAACCTTGTTTTCTCCTTCTCCTTCAAATTCCGATCAAGGGTTTTATTTCGACTTAACGAACTCGTAAAATGCTATTTTGAAATTCTGTTTTGAGACTTCGTCATATTATCTTATTATGTTCAGTTGAGAATGCCTTTTTTAACCATTTTGCATCCAATGAATGCACTAAGCGGCAAACTGGCATTGAGGGAAGTCATGTGGTTTTAAAACGGCATTGCGGTCAATGTGAAGATATATTCGCTTTTTTGCAAAACTGTGATTTTTTCAATCGCCATATTGAAGCATAAGATATAATAGATATGTGGAAAAAGAAATGCACAAAATTTTAAACGTCATGCTGTTGATCGAAGACCAATTTCAGCATGCTTTAAAATAACCATATTGATTTCTATAATTTTTCAGGAAATTCATTATTAATTTATGTAATATATTTGTCTTCATTTTATTTTTGCTGTCGTAAACTCACATAATTTTGGAAACGCGATAATTTTTGGCTACGATAAATTTTGGCTCTTATTTTAATATTCACCATAAACTAACTGCGCATGTGGTTTAGAGCATCTACACTCAGTAGCAAAATAAAAGCCGAGCAAAATTTTCCTTCCAAAAATCGCGTTGTTCCATATTCTGTCAATTTTTCAATTATCAATATTTTTAACTGAAAATTTTACCAAAATTTCATGTTGATAAAATTTATAAGTTTGAAGTTATCATAACATATGTGAAAAAAGTCATTTTTGGACAAATCAATTTCAAAAATCCGTATTTCTGTGAAAAATTTAGATACCGTATTTTTTTCCACAGCTTGAAACAATACATAAAATTATGCGGATATAATTTCAACTGTTTCCATCAAGTGGTTTGAACTACAGCTGGCATCAAAGTTGACGCACCGAAATGAGTATTTCCCCTTTTCACCCGATATTGACCTTGCTGAAATATCGGTGCAAAAAAAAAAGCCGAGGTGAAAAGATTTGAACATGGCTACTTTCCCGGAGGAACTCAGATCTCGTAGGACCTCCCTAAGCAGCCAGTATGATCAGAAACCCTTAAAATATCCTCTCAATACAAAGTTTTGCAAAATCATTAAGTTTGATGTGTCACAAGCCAGGTTTTGGTAACGATTTGAATATGGCCACTTTCCCAGAGGAACTCAGATCCCGCAGGGCCTCCCGATGCATCGTGCCAGGTCCGAAACTTTCAAAATATCCTCCGCAGACCTATTTTTGCAAAATCACGTAGATCGATACGTCGCAAGCCAGGTTTTGGAAAAGATTTGAATATGGTCACTTTTCTGGACCCCACAGAAATCCTCAGAATGTCCTCCTCAGACCTATTTTTGAAAAATCACAAAGATCGATATGTCACAAGCCAGGTTTTGGAAAAGATTTGAATATGGCCACTATTCCGGTGGAATTCGGATCTCACAAAGCTAGTGGCCAGTATGGTAAGGAATGCTAAGAATGTCATCCGCAGACCTATTTTTACAAAATCATAAAGTTTAATATGATATGTATGGTCAAAAAAGAAGTTTGACATACCGCGTGCCATATCTCATGTCAATAAGACAATTTTGACCAAGTGGTTGAATCCAAGAATCCAAAGTTACTAAAAGATTTCTTGTCGGTTGGATACTTCCATAGTAATGGTCATTTTAGTTTCCGTGTTAAAAATGTTTTCAGTCGGTCTTTTGCATAGTAAAATATATAAGAACCCCCTCCCCAACATTTCTTGCCTACAAAAACCTCCACGTGCCATATTTGGTTCCATTTTTATTTATTAGTTCTTGAGCTATGCAGAAAATAGTTTTTCATTTTCTTAAGGCTGGAGGGGTGTCGCACTATCATAAGATCCTTTCCCGGACCCAAAAACCCCTGCATACAAATTTGCATAGCGGTAGGGATAGTTCTCATGTTTGGTTTAAATTTGTGTGTTTCGTATGTATGGGAGCTCCCCTTTCCAGAGTGAGGAGAGGTCTCAAATTACCATAAAAACATTTCTTGCCTTCAAAAACTCACCCATACCAATTTTGGTTCCATTTGCTTGATTAGTTCTCGGGTTATGTAGGAATTTGTTTTTCATTTGAATGGGAACCCCAACTTTCTAGAGGCAGGAGGCTCTCGAACTATCATAAGATGCTTTTCCGGACCTAAAAACCACTGAATACAAATTTGCAAAGCAGTAGGCATAGCTCTCATGTTTGGTTGAAATTTGTGTTTCATTTGTATGAGATCCCTCATTTTTAGAGAGAGGGGGGGCTTTGAACCACCATAAAAACATTTCATGCCTTAAAAAACTCGTCCATTCCAAATTTGGTTCAATTTGCTTTATTAGTTCTCGAGTCATGCAGAAATTTGTGTTCCATTTGTTTGAGAGCCCCCTTCCCCTCCCCCCCTCCTGATATGACGGAAGAGTCTCAAATCACCATAGAAACATCTCCCTCCTTCAAAAACACGCCAAATTTGTTTCCATTTCCCTGATTAGTTCTCGAGTTATATAAGAATTTGCGTTTCATTTGTATGGGATCCGATCGGTTCAGTAGTTTTCGAGTCTATTAGGTTCAGACAGACAGACAGACAGAAATCCATTTATATATATATATATATATATATATATATATATATATATATATATATATATATATATATATATGTATATACATATATAAATATATATAGATAATCAATTTAATTTTACTGTTATTGATGACTTTGATTGTTTGATCAAGACTTAGTGACAATTGCGATTATCATGTTGATTATGATCGTATTCATTTTTTTCTGAATATTATTTTAATTTGTATATTATTTGGATGAAATTGGATTACATATTTTTATTGTTATTCGTTGGATATTCATAAAATTTGGGTGATTACAGTTGTTTTGATGATAATAACTATTTTGTTGATTTTTTTATTATTTTAAACAAAGTTTTAACTATTCAAATAATTATGATTATTCAGGGATCTCTAAAATAACCATCAACATTTTGATGTATTTATGATGAATTCTAATGTTGTAGTAATTACGATTTTTTTGTTATTATAATAGTGATTTTCATTGGGTTATTTTTCAAATATAAGTATTGTATTATTTGTTATTTTGTACCCTTCTTACATCATAGAAGGGTATTGAGATCGCTTGAAAACTCGACTTTTTATCCGAGGCCCACAGGGCCGAGAGTCATATATCATTCGACTCAGCTCGACGAACTGAGCACATGTCTGTATCTGTGTGTGTGTGTGTGTGTGTGTGTGTGTGTGTGTGTGTGTGTGTGTGTGTGTGTGTGTGTGTGTGTGTGTGTGTGTGTTACAAATAATGTCACATCAGTTTCTCAGCCATTTGTGAACCAATTTCAGTTCTGTTGACGGCAAATGAAAGCTACAACATTTCCATAGAACGTTATTGTTTTTTTTTTCATTCGGACATTTTTGTTACGAAGATATGAACGAAACAGTATATGACGGCCTATTATAATAGTAATCAAACAGTTTAGTCTCCGATTACATACTGAGCTATTTTGTGTATCGTTTTTGTTTTGTTGGTGGCTATGAAATTTCCAAATACCTGGTCAAAATTTCATTATGATTGGATAATCCTTCATGGAGATATGACCAAAACAATACTTGAGAGCACATAATTGTGAGATGAAAATATACTCGTTGCAGTGCAAAACCGAACAAGACCAACCACAGCAATCGATGCCGCTTGCATTCTATTGTGTCGCATCTGGAGCGTTGTATAGCACATACAGCGGACTAGCCACACTATGCGACTGTATAGAATTAGAGCAGCATCGATTGGCTCGAGTGGTCTGGTTTTGAACTGCAACGAATATTCGAAAATTACACAAAGTCTTCATTTACTATTTTCAACGAACATGTACTTATTAAGCATCTTGAATCCATATCGATAATCAAAATTGACGCTTAGGATTGTCTAATAATTCATTCTATGGACTGATTATATGAAATTTCTAATATTTATGTAATTTCCCCTTTTATATAACTAACATAAACAGGTCATTAAAGACTATTAATGATAATATTTAAAATACATCGAAGAACAATACATCCAAAATTGACGAATAGTTCATTTTAAGAACTGAACGTATGACATATCCAATATTCTTGGATCTTCCTGGAATTTCTGATGAAAATATGTATCCAGTACAATATTGGGCACATTTGAGTTCGTAGTTCTGATGAAGTGTAAGAAGGGTTCAGTCTCACCATCGGTGGATTAATTCGGGTTTTAATTCTAACAATCATTATTCTTTGTGTGTATACATTGAATAAAAATCATAATTAAACATTATTATAAAGAACTAGCTGAATTCGGAGCGGGCGCTGCTATCTTGCAATTTTCAATAGCAAGATTTAATAGAACTGGCACGTTTATGTATATGTTTTTCGGCATGAGATTTTTTCTTGACTAAAAAGAAGTGAGCACTTCTATCAAAACATGCTCCTTACCTGAGAAATACACATTTTGTGTTTTATGTTGTTGTTTGTGTTTATCTTTATTTGAGAGACTTTCAGCCGGTGGCTAGTATTTTGTGTTTAAGTTGCCTAGATAGTAGTCATGTTTGGTTGAAATTTGTGTTTTTTTTATATCAGAGCCCTCCCTTCCTAGATTAGAGGGGTCCGAAACCACCATATAATCATTGCTTTTAAAACCCCTCACTTGCCAAATTTGATTCCATTTGCTTCATTAGTTCTCGAGTTATACAGAAATTTGTGCTTCATGTGTATGAAAGCCCCCATCTCCCTTTCTGAATAGGGAGGAGTCTCAAACCACCACTGAAATGATGATGGGAGGGGTCTCTAACTATCATTAGAACCTTTCCCAGCCCCAAAAACCCATGCATACAAATTTTTACGCCGATCGGTTCAGTAGTTTCCGAATTTATAAGGTTCAGACAGACAGACAGACAGAAAGAAATTCATTCATATATTTATATAGATACATATTATAATTTAAATAACGCTTATTATTACAACTATACAATTATAACAAAACCAATAATTATGGTTTCTGATATAATGTGTTATTCAAATGAATATCTAAACAATGATTATAACAATAATTATAATAATGATTAGTCACTTATGATTGTAAAAATAGTAATTATTATATAATTGTTAGTATTTATTATAGTTAAGTATAATGCTTACATTGGAATAAAGTAATCAAAATAAATGTAATATAATGATTGATACTAACATAAAAGAGGGTGATGATAATAAGTATTACGATTATTATAATAAATCCTCATTCGATTGGTTGTATTATCGTCATAAAAATAAATTATTAATCAGAATAAAATAATTATAGCTAGTTTGATTATTTTTACTGTAAAACTAAGTACGAATTATATTTATGACTATCATTATAAAAAATCCAATAAAAATATTACCATAGAAAAATGACACAAAAAATTGTTATTTTATTATGTATAATAATAATTCTCATTGTGATATCTACACTTATTTTTATTGTTTACTTTGATTATATTGTTTTAGCACTTTTGTTATAGTATGAGTAAAAATAGCAATCATCGTATTGACAGTAAATATAAAATGATTTTTATTCATGTCATATGATTATCTTTATAAATAATATTTTAACAAAATTTTGAGGGTTATTTTGGATTATTTTTGGCTGTTTTTTTTTTTTTTTTTTTTTGTTGTTGGGCGTAGAAATCACAGCGTCCACTGAGTCGAACCCTTTGTGATATACCCCTCGTTTACTATACTAATTCGCATCTGTACAGCCAGATCACCATTTGTCAAGTGATGACCAGCCTAAAGACGCGTCTCCCAGTCGAGGCAAAATTGAGTTTATAAACCCACCACCTTCCCAGGAATTGCAGTCCGGCCTCCCTTTAGGTTGCATATAGCCACTGTACAGAAATTTAAGTCTGCTCTTGTACACAGCATCACAACTGCAAAAGCAGATGTTCCGAGGTTTCACGTTCCATGTTACAGAAACGACAGATATCATTCTTGAACATGGCCAATGTTTTTCAAATGATATCTACTCGGGCAATGTCCGGTTACTAGGCCAGTATAGGTACAAAGAATCCCTCTTATTGAGCTCCAGAAGCTTTTTACTAATTGGCAACATTTGGAATTATAAACCTTTTTTGCTTGAGAACACTTT